>JAOWBW010002944.1:0-46930 GCA_026119855.1 Campanula takesimana | reverse complement strand
TTGAAAGAGGAAGTGGATGGATATAAAGAAGCCCCTTTTTATCAACAAACCAAATTTATGGGAACCATCATCAACTTTCATAGTCCACTTTCTCACACATAGGAACTTCTATATAATGAAATTAGGGTTTACTGAATGCAAGAAACAGAGAAAGGGAATAGAGATACATTACCCGATGAAATCCTAAGGCAATGAAGATAACAGGTTGAGGAGATCGTGGAGCGGAGACGTATCTACTTCGACCGGCAATGATAGTTTTTTGTTCTTGACGAATCCGAGAGAGAGAGAGAGAGAGAGAGGAGTGAGGTTTAGCGAATAGGAGTAAGAGAGGTTTAATGGGACATAGTATAACCTAATTTATATTTTCAATTTTGTATTTTCATTTAATCCTATTAGGCGACTGCAAGCTCCATCGCAATGAAATTTCAAAACTCCGCCAACTATTTGGGGTAGCGCTCATGGTAAAATTATTATGGGCGATGGCATTTAGGATGTCAAGTAAAGATAAGTGCCTAACGCGATTGCTCGAAAATGCCGTCTCCTAATCCTACTCTACCGCGACTGCTTTTTTTGCCGTCTCGAATTGCCATCGCGAAAAGTGGTTTTCTTGTAGTGAAAGTACCAAAAATAATAAGTTAAGTGTGGAACCTCCTAAAAATTCTCAATCTCAAGCCTCTACTAGTTTCTGACAACACCAATAGTCAGAAAAGAAGGCATGAACACAAGTCTGAAAGTCTGGGAGGTTTCAACAGCCAAGACAAGCTGAACGCTAAGACAAGCTAGACAGCCAAGAAGGATAGGCAGCATAAGCCAAGGCAACATAGACAAAATTGGCAATATTCCAATGGAAAAAGTCATGCCTATCAGTCCTAAAGACCTTCTCCCAGATCATCACACCATTCATTTCATTCTCAACAGCCATCTTACTTTCACCAACCTAACTACAGAAAACAAACACTATACAATACCAGAAACACATATGATAACCCTCAATCCTTCGCTTTGACTCCCTACATGATGCAGATCATGTCTTACTACAACACCCTTAACCAGTTTCTTCAAAGGAGATCAGATGGCAAGGCTAGGGTCCCAAAGAAAATCTAATCCTTTGGACCCAAAAGAATAAAAAGGTACCATAATTTTTAATTTTTTTGTAGGTTCCCTGTACAGGTATATGGTATTTAGATAGCGGCTGCAGTAGGCACATGACTTATAACAAAGAATGGCTTCAACAGCTATCTCCAAAGAATGGTCCCAATGTTACTTTTGGTGACAATTCTCAAGCAAGGGTCAAAGGATCAGGAATTTAGTGACCAAGGAGATCATCTTCACAGATGTATCATATGTTGAAGGTCTGAAGCACAATTTGATTAGTGTTAGTCAAATTTGTGACAAGGGTTATCATGTTGTCTGCACCAAGGACCTTTGCCAAGTCAAAGACAGTAACAACAAGGTTATTCTTACAGGAGTAAGAAAGAAGAACCTCTACTGCCTGCACCTTGAAGTTGTACAAACCTCTACTGCCCAATGTCTCTTATCCTATAGCCAATCAGACATGTCATGGCTGTGGCACAAAAGACTTGCTCACCTCAACCTGAAGACCATCTCAAAGCTCTCCAATTCCAACCTTGTTAAAGGCCTTCCAAAAATTCCATTCAAGAAGGATAAACTTTGCAAAGCTTGTCAGTGTGGAAAACAAAAGAAGACCTCCTTTTCAGCCAAAACCAGATTGGACACCAATCAGCCATTGGACCTTCTACATATGGATTTATTTGGTCCTATCAGAACCAGATCTCTAGGTGGAAAAAGATACTCACTTGTGGTTGTGATGACTTCACAAGATTCACTTGGATCATTCTCCTCGAATCTAAAAGTGATACCCTTAGAAATCTCTCTCAGCTGTTCAACAAAATTCATAACTTTAAAGGCTTGTCAATCAAGAAAATAAGGTCTGACCATGGAACAAAATTTGAGAACACTGGTGTTGATTCCTACTGCAATGAAAATGGTATTGATCATAATTTTCAGCCCCTAGAACTCCCCAACAAAATGGAGTAGCAGAAAGGAAGAACAGAACTATATGTGAAGCAGCTAGAACAATGCTGTCAGAACATAACCTTCCTAAGTATTTTTGGGGAGAGGCTGTAACCACTGCAGTCTATGTTCAAAACAAGACTCTCATCAACAAGTACCACATGAAGACTCCATATGAACTATGGAATGGAAGAATTCCAACTATATCTTACTTTCATGGATTTGGAAGCAAGTTCTACATTCATAACAATGGGAAGAATAACCTGGATAAGTTTGATTCAAAGAGTGATGAAGGAATCTTTCTTGGTTATTCTATCACTAGCAAAGCATACAGAGTATACAACAAAAGGAGACTTGTTGTAGAAGAATCAATTCATGTTGACTTTGACGAAAACAATGATCAAAACAACACTGACTTGTGTGATTTTGATAAATCCATTGGTAATTCTGATACCCTTCCAGAATCAACTCCAACTAGCAATAATCCCTCATCCTCAAATGAAATCATCAGCTATCTCCCATATATCCTTCCCAAAGACATTCCAGTCAACCAACTAAAGCTCAACAGCTTTCCCTCTCCCAACAGCTATCCTACCCTCAACAGGATAGATGAAGAATATGAAAGCTGTTCAGTCATTCTTCCTCAACCTACAACTCCTATCCCAGTCACTAATGATGATGACCTTGTCATTACTCTGCCCATCTCAACAGATCCCATTCCTGAAGGCACACCCTTCTATGATATCTTCATGAGTGCTTTCATTTCTCAAATGGAACCAAAGAAGATCCATGAAGCCCTGCAAGATGCAGACTGGATAGAAGCTATGGAAGAACTTGAACAATTTGAAAGGAATAAAGTATGGAGACTTGTTCCTAAACCAAGAAATCAAACTGTCATTGGTACCAGATGGGTCTTCAGAAATAAAATGAGTGAAGATGGTACTGTAGTAAGAAACAAAGCTAGACTTGTTGATCAAGGATACAGACAGGAAGAAGGAATTGATTATGATGAGACCTTTGCACCTGTAGCAAGACTTGAAGCAATCAGGCTGTTCTTGGCATTTGCATCATTCAAGAAAATGAAGGTTTTCCAAATGGATGTCAAAAGTGCATTTCTGAATGGTGTTCTAAATGAACAAGTATATGTCTCTCAACCCCCTGGATTTGAACATCCCAAATTTCCAGACCATGTATACAAGTTGGATAAAGCCCTGTATGGTCTGAAGCAAGCCCCCAGAGCATGGTATGATACTTTGTCTAAATTCCTTCTCATTAAAGGATTTACCAAAGGACACATTGATAATACCCTGTTCATCAAGAAATATGGAGAAGATACACTACTCATTCAAGTTTATGTAGATGATATCATCTTTGGTTCATCTAATGAACAATTGTGCAAAGAATTTGGAGATCTTATGCAAAAACAGTTTGAAATGAGTATGATAGGAGAACTAACTTACTTTCTTGGTCTTCAAGTCAAACAAATGAAGGATGGAATCTTCATTAACCAAGCTAAGTACACAAGAGACAAGATCAAGAAGTTTGATATGCAGAATGCCTCAACAGCTAGACACCTCTGTCTACAACACCAAACTTCATGCTGATACTGATGGTCAGAGTGTTAATCAAACACTATACAGAAACTATATAGGATCTCTTCTATATGTTACTGCTTCAAGACCTGACATCATGTTTAGTGTATGTCTCTGTGCAAGATTTCAAGCCAATCCCAAAGAATCTCACCTTGCTGCTGTAAAAAGAATTTTGAGATATCTTAAAGGAACCCCAGATTATGGCTTGTGGTACCCAACTGAATCACCATTCTCACTCATTGGTTTCACTGACTCAGATTTATGCTGGATGCAATCCGGACAGAAAATCAACAAGTGGTGGATGCCAATTCATTGGATCAAGGATGTATCATGGTCTAGCAAAAAGCAAACCTCTGTAGCAACCTCAACAGCTGAGGCTGAATATGTTGCAGCTGGTCTCTGCTACTCACAAATTTTGTATTTGAGAAGCCAACTTCAAGATTTTGGAATAAATTTATCTAATATTCCAATTTTCTGTGATAACTCAAGTACCATTGCTATGACTGAAAACCCTGTTCACACTCTAAAACCAAGCATATTGAAGTAAGACACCACTTTATTAGAGATCATATTGAAAAAGGGAATATCAATCTTGCAAAAGTTGGTACTGAAGACAATGTTTCTGATATACTGACTAAGGCTATGGATGAAAAGAGATTTGAACTTTTGAGAGAAATGTTAGGAATGATTAACTTGCCTAAGTAAAAGGAAAAATTGAACTTCATTCATTAAAACTGAAAACAGTACATAAAGGAAGATAGCTGTTCATAGAGCCCCAACAGCTATCTATCCATCCAGAAACATAAAAAATCAGATCCTATGATGTCACAACCTTCATCATAAGGACCAAAACTACCTACCCTACTATCTTTTGCTACTCTTGTACTAGCAGCCCTTCTTCTGTTAACCCTCATTCTCAAAACACTCTCTTCTGAACAGCTAAGCAAGCAAAATAAGCTATTCAAATCCAAATGGCCCCTACTTTCCTGTTCCTGAACCCTCAGCAGAAGTGTCATGCTGATTCTCCCCTCCATATGATCTCTCCTTGGTAGCCTGACTAGTTTCCCCATACCTCTCCAACCATATGGGATGCCTCTTCAAAAAGGGATCAATAGAGGTAACTGAATACTACAAAGGAGAACCCATAGTTCTTGTTCAACACTCTAAAACCAAGCATATTGAAGTAAGACACCACTTTATTAGAGATCATATTGAAAAAGGGAATATCAATCTTGCAAAAGTTGGTACTGAAGGCAATGTTTCTGATATACTGACTAAGGCTATGGATGAAAAGAGATTTGAACTTTTGAGAGAAATGTTAGGAATGATTAACTTGCCTAAGTAAAAGGAAAAATTGAACTTCATTCATTAAAACTGAAAACAGTACATAAAGGAAGATAGCTGTTCATAGAGCCCCAACAGCTATCTATCCAGAAACATAAAAATCAGATCCTATGATGTCACAACCTTCATCATAAGGACCAAAACTACCTACCCTACTATCTTTTGCTACTCTTGTACTAGCAGCCCTTCTTCTGTTAACCCTCATTCTCAAAACACTCTCTTCTGAACAGCTAAGCAAGCAAAATAAGCTATTCAAATCCAAATGGCCCCTACTCTCCTGTTCCTGAACCCTCAGCAGAAGTGTCATGCTGATTCTCCCCTCCATATGATCTCTCCTTGGTAGCCTGACTAGTTTCCCCATACCTCTCCAACCATATGGGATGCCTCTTCAAAAAGGGATCAATAGAGGTAACTGAATACTACAAAGGAGAACCCATAGTTCTTGGCCACCATTCCTCTACAGCATCATAAGGAGGCATATCTTCCAAAGGAGAAATAAAGCTGAAAGATCCTGAGGTCTGCTCACTCTCAACAGCTATCATAGCCATCTGTGAGTCAGGACCCCTCTCTTCACTTTCAGTAACTGGAACTAGGCTGCAACACTTCATATACTGCCTAAAAAGCTGTATATGAGTTCTTTTGGGAACCTGGCTAACTCCATTAAAGTTATCACATCCACCTTCCAACACTGTCATGGAAAGTGAATCTCTTGAAACTGGGGTAATAACCTTTGGCTTTTCAACCACAGGAATCTGTTGTGTCTGAACAGCTAACTGATTTTCCTGGTGCATCAACTTTCCAATAAGATCCTTATCTCTCTTTGTATCTCTCTCCCCTCCCTGCCAATGTTCTCTGCATCATGACATCTAAATCCCTCTTCTTTCATCAACTCCCCTAAAGTAAAAACCTTCTTAACTTCAGAATATGGAACCTTGCTTTTACTGCCTTCTCCTATACTCATTTCCTTCCCAAATAACTTAATACAAGTCTTCTCCTGCTCCTCTCTTACTTCTTTCTTTTTTCCCTTTCCTTGAGACCTCTCCATCTGAATCAATCTCTGTCTTTCTACCCTCATAAAAGCATCCTTCTCCATCTCCCATTCCCTTTTTCTCTTCTCTCTCTCCCTCAGTTCATCACCCTTTAAATGATGACCCAAAGGGAGCTGATCAACTTCATCCTGCAAGGAATGATCAGTCTGTACCTTATAAGACCTAATCTATCTTTCAAACTTCTCTCTCTCTGACTCCTCATCACTAGGAATTGTAAAGACAAGTTTCCTAACTGATTGAGCCATTTTGCTCGGACTATACTTAGAGAAACTTCTACCCATTTTCAGAAGATTAACTCAGTATACCTTCAACAGCCAAGCTCCTACATCTTATATAAGCAAAGCATTTATGTTAGTCCATAACAAGGCACAACCATATGGTCAGCTGTTGATAAATTCAAGTTCAAAATATATGGACTGATTTGACTCTTAAAATTATATCATTGGAGGGTTTATGAGGCAAGGCTAAGATGTGATGGTCAATATTAATTTGAAAGAGTGCTAAGTTAGCCAAACTGAGTACCCACCTTCTTTCATTTAATAGCCGCCCACATTTTATGGATATAAATGGAATAACATTCATATCTAATTCTATCTACTGTTCATATGTACAGTAACAGGAGTTAAGAGTTACTTCCTCACTCTTTTTCATTTAACCCCTGGACATTCAAAAAGAATTACAAGCACCCTCGCTCATTTTTTGTTAAATGAACAGTTCAGTACTCTTGCCGGTCACTATTCATAACGGCTATAATAACTCCCCACTCTCCCCACTCTCCCCTCTCTCCAATAAAAATAACCGTTGTACCCCACATCTTTAAACCTCGATATTTTCTCTCTCTCAACTATTCTTCATCAATTTCATCTCTATCGCATACTCTGTCTTCTTAAACCCTAATACTCTGTTTTATTCTCCTTCTCAAAATCAATGGCTCACTCTGATGATTGTCATGGTTACTATATTGAATCTGATTTCTTTGAAGATGATGTTGGTCAGTTCGTCAAAAGAATCCTTGAAAATAATAGCCTCATCACCATGCTTACTGCTCAAAACCCCATCCTTGAGAATCCTTGTTTGGAAGTATATTCCAAAGGGACCCGACTTGATAGTGGATCTATCCATTGTGTTTTCCAGGATGTGATTATGATCATCAATCCTGAAGATGTCAAAACCACTTATGCAATGATCAATTCCCGTAATCTTCTGACCAACCCTTGGACCAAAGATCTTGATTCTAGTTTTAAAGGTCTGTATGAAGGATTTACTGGCCAAAGAATTGAGAACTATGACTCTGTGAAAAAGAAAGCATTATTCAAAAAGAATTTGTCCATCAACAACTCTGCACTTAGTGATGTGGTAATCAAAGGGATGCTTGGGAAACAGTCCTCATTAGACCAACTAAGTTCTGCAGAATGGAAAGTGGCCATTGGCCTAATTCAAGGGAATATAAATTGGTGCAGAGTGATGCTAGAAAACTTAAACGTACTAAACTCTCCATCAACTCTAAAACCCTCTGTGAGATCAACCAAGCCCAACCTTTTCAGATTTATGAGTGGGATTCTTGCTAAGAAACTGTCAACACACTGGGTTGCTTCCCTAGAATCAAGGTGATGTTCAGTGGTTTCACTTAGCAAATCCAAGAAGTTTAACAAGAAAACTGTCCCTCTCAAAGGATCTAAGGAGGGAACAGCTAAGACAACCCAACATCCATCTAAGGTTAGAACCACAAGAAAACCAGATCAAAGGATGTATATGATAGTGAAGAATCCTCTTCTACTGACTCTGAAGGGACCCCATCAGCTGAGCAATCACCAGGAAGGGAGCACAGATCCAAGAAGAAGTTTGACACTCCAACAGCTATCTCACCATCAGCTAGTCAAACTACTCCCCCAGCTCCTGGTCAAACCCCTATGAGGATCACAAGATCAAAGCTATGCTTAGGCTTCCAACAGCTGAGCCTTTTTCTGCTGGTCCAGTACACAAAAGGCCAGCAGCTAAGAAACCATGATTGAAGAAGATAGCTGTCAAAGGCAAAGGAAATTTGGTGATCCTTCATCCTCATCCTCAAGTGAGTCAGAAATTCCTGGTCCTAAAGCCTCAACTCCTCCAGTTGAAAGCCATGAACACACTACTGCCTCTTGGGAATTAGTCAGACCTGTAGGGAGCAATGCCACTGAAATCTTCCTTGATAATGAAACCATTCAGAGTGAAGGAGAACCTGAAGTTCAAAAAGCTTCTCAATCAACTGAAGTGATTAATTTGGAAGAGGTAGATGCAGCTGATCAATTAACCCATTCAACAGCTATTGGATGAAACAAGAAGAGAAAAGCTTGCTGGAACAGTCCAAGTGCATTAAGACCCAGCAACTGAAGAGCCAGTCTATGAATCAAGTTCAACAGCTAAGACCACCTCCTCAACAGCTGAGGTACCTACAGTCCCAACAACTAAGGTATTCTCTTCTTCTGAGTCTGTTGGTCCATTCTATATAAAGAGAAGATCCAAAAGACAAAGACTCTCATCCCCTCCCTCCCCTACTCATACCTCTAGCTCTGATGATGCCTCTGCTATTCAAAGCATTATTCACCTTAAAAATTCCATTCCCCAAACCACCCCTCCTGTTGAAACCTTAAGGGGGAACTCACCTAGTCCAGACACTACTGTCAGGTCAAGGGGGAACTCTCCATCTCTTGAAACTGTCCCAACAGCTAAGCCACAAGTCTCCACTGTTCCCATTTTCCCAGTTCAAACTACCATTTCTCTTCCTCCACCTAGTTTTGTCCCTCCTGTTCTCAATCCAAAAATCTTAGAAATTATCAAAGACACATCAATTTCTAACCTTTCTGAAGAGAACACATCCACCTTGTTTGAACAGCTATCATCTCAGTTTTCAATTCCTGAAGCCCTTCAAGCCTTTGATTTTATAAGATTTAGGGAATCTAGAAAATCCATGGGTGAAGGAGGCTCATCTACTTCCAAATCTCATGTCATACCAACAGCTATCCCTTCATCCTTACCAACAACTATCCCCTCTTCTGTCCAAAATCCCCAAATCCAAATTGATCTTGACACATCTATGCCCACCCCTAGTTTCTGGGCCTTAGATTGTGATATAGACTTCTCCATTCCTGCTGTTCTTCCTCCCTTCAAAAAGCTCAACAATCTCTCTGTCATTCCTCCTCTCATCAACCCTCATAATCTTTCCAATCCATGGGAAATGACAAAAAACCCACATGAGTGTCCACTCTAGAAATTTAGGTGGACAACTCTTTCATGCCTATGAAGAATGGAAGAAATTTAGAATTACTATTCAATATTGCTTCCTATTCTCTGCTCCTAAACTTCACCCCCTCTCCTTTTCAAATCTTCATGAATGGGAATTTATCTTCTCTCATCTTATATCTAACAACCTTCTGGAATGCATTTATACCCCCTCCTCCCTTGTTTATGCTCTATGCATTCAGTATGCACAATTTGTGTATTTCTCCCTTCTTTCCAGGAAGAGCTGTATCATGGGATTGATTGTCAAAAACCTTTATCCCATCTCATCTGTTTATCCTCAACACCTTCCACCTTCTCTTCCTGCATTCCATAAAAAGTCCAGGTCTCACCTTTTAAACCTACCCCCTAACTTTGATCCATTCAAATACACCCCTCCTTACCATCTCACCTTTACAGACTTCAATCAATTTTCTGCCACCCTAATAAAACAACTCAAAACCTCCTTACTAAGAAAACTTGATGATGTCTCTGAATTCATCCTGCTCAAAGGTGAGAATCCTCTTCCTCCATCTCCTCAACAGCCATCTCATGCTATCTTTCCTCAACCTCACTCCAGCAGCTATCAAAGACCACCCACACCCTCTCAATCACCCTTTTTATCTCATCCTCACCTTCAGCCTCCTAAACAACCCTCCAAATCAACCAACCAAATACCTGCTTCTCTTTACAAGGACACCCCTTTTGGAGTTTCTCTGAATGAAGAATCAATGAGTCCTCAGCAGCTAAAGGCTTGGATTGGACAAAGGCTACTGCTCAATCAAATTCCTCTCACCAAAAGTCAACTTCTAACTAGGCAAAGTGTGGACTATCAGTACAACTCTATGATGAGCCTTGCATGGAACAATGAATGGTTCTACATAAGATATGATCTAGCAAGGAGAACTGCTCTGACCAAGGAAAGAGAGGAAGTAGAGAAACTTATGAATTTCTAGCTTGTATAGATGTTTATTAGGTTTTATCTACTTCTATACTGTAAGCTATTCAAACCTATCTTGTATATAATTCCCTTGTTTATATTTAACTATTCTTGCTTTGTATGCAAAAGAATTCCATCAAGAAGTCTACATCTTCATTGGTATCTCTCCTCTTTAGCATATTGTCTGCAGGTACATATATGATTTTTATTTACCAAAAAAAGGGAAATTGGCTAAAAATTGTGGTTATTCAGATGATGGGATGGTCAACCTAATCTTCTATCATGTAACACTTTTGTTACACCTCTCTTTCCTTAAATAGCCGCCCTTATTTTTAAGGAAATAAATGAAGTTCCCATTACCCCCTTTTGTCTTTGAAAATGTTTTTTTAATCCAACCTATTTACTGTGAACAATAATGGGCTTTGCCGTTCAAAATTCTTAACGGCTACTTGTGATCTCATCACTTCCTCTCCCTCCCTTAAATTAACCGTTGTATCCCTCATTGTTAATCTTAACCTTCTCTCTCTCCTTTCTAATTTTAACCCATCTTCAAACATTGGATCTTAACTGCCCATTTTCGGCGGCAGTGACAAGATAGGAGCAATTTAATCTTCCCTTGTTTCCAATAGTAACTGTTACATCCTTTCCTCTCTTCTCATCCTCCTTTATAATCTCCTTTGATTTAAAACCTCTCAATCTTATCCCTCCTAAAATCATATCTTTGTTTTCTTTCAAAACCCTAACTCTCTCTGTTTTTCCAATCATGCCTGCTCCCATTAGACAACCTGAAACATCTGATGATGCTTTTGGATACTACATAGAGGATAACTTCCTTCAAGGAGAAACTGGTGCTTTCTTCCATAGACTTCTTGAAAACAATCACTTGCTCTCCCTGCTCACTATCAATCCCCAATCCTTGACCATGCCTGCCTTCATCTCTACAACACTGGAGTGAGACATCCTGATCATTCCATCTCTGCCATGTTGGAAATGAAGAGATTGTTATTACTATTCTTGATGTCAGTATTCTCTTTGACATTGAGATAAGTGAATAACAAACCTATGGGACCCTGCCATCGAAATAGACCTTGCTCCCGTCTATAGAACCTTCACTGGTCGAGCCAATTTTGAAGCCCTCAAGCATCAGCCTGTCCACAAAAGGGATCTATCCCCGAGACATTCTATCCTCTGTGATATTTTTCTCAAAGGACTTTGTGGCAAGAGATCCTCCCTTGATCAAATGAGTGTCTCTGAATGGAAACAGGCTTTAGGTCTTGTTAGGGGAAGAATCAACTGGAGCCCTATAATGTTGGAAAACTTCAATCTGAAAAACTTCCCCTCCTCCTTCAAGGGCATCAAAAGATCTGGCAACCTAATTTGTTTAGGTTCATGTCCACAATCCTTCTTGAAAAATTCCGAGAAGTGGTTCCCTTCTGGAATCTACAAAGTGAATGGCTCCTCTGCTGTGATGCTAGCAGATCCAAGAAGTTTGATAAAAAGACCTCAAATCTCAAAAAGAAGAAGGGAATTGGTGCTGAGGGGGAACCTAGTCACCAACAGCCACCAGCTGAGGGGGAACAACACCAAGGACCCCAAATCATTGAGTTGTCTTCTGATTCCTCCTCCCTATAGATATTTGACTAGGTCACTTATACAAATACCTAGGCCAATGCTGTTATTTTGCCCCCCCCCCCTGTTTGAACAGCTATCCCTTAAAGCCTCTTAGTCTACTAAACAGTATGATGTACTTTGTTTAACTTTTCCCTTCACCTCTACTACCTTGAGTTGTATTGCTCTCTTCTGTGAATACTAATCATGTTTATATGAAAAATGACCTAATTAAGAAGATCCCATCTTCATTAGTATTTTTATCATTTAGCATATTTGTTTTGCAGGAACTAATCGTTATTTATTTATCAAAAAGGGGGAAATTGTTAGTACCTCACTATATTATTAACCTGATTAATCATAGTAAATTTGTTTTGATAAATAAATAATCATTCCAGCTGTTTATACAAAGCATATGAAGACCTGATCCACAGGCAACCCAAGAATAGACCCAACAGCTATCTATCAGTTCATACATAAAACTGTTTAAGGATAAACCAATATTATTTACATCAAATGAACTGAATATATATCATTTCTACATTCATTTACACTCGTATAAATTACAGAAACCCAATTTACAATCAAGCTAAAGCAGATAATCCAGTTGAAGCCCAGCAGCTATCCTAACAGCTTTCTGACTTTTCACCAACAGCTAAGACTCCAACTATCCAACAGCCATATGAAAAGCTTCACAAGATTAAAGTATAAGTTATTCCAATAAATGGAACAACCTATATAAGCAGCTTGATCAAATCTGCAAACCCAACAGCTATCTCCCCTGTATCAACAGCTTTCTCTCCTGAAGCTTTCCAACAGCTATCCACTCAAGCCAAATCTTTGAAGAAATAGTTATTTTGCTATAAAATAACTATTTAATTAATCAAGCATACAAACCCCCTCAAGCACCTCCAGCATGGACATCCTGCATAAAGAAATAAAGTATTTAGTCAAATAATACTTTACCCAGTCAAGACTCAACTTTCTGCAAACATGTTCCCCATGTGTTTTCTTGTCCCCCAACGGATATATTCATATCCTATATAAGAAAACACACTGGGCTGTTAACCAAGTCGCTTCAACCACAACCCAAAAATCCCATTGCTACTAAAACATTAACACCCTTCACCCACCCCTGCAGCCATTTGCATTACACCCCTGCAAATCTTGTGCCTTCTAGCACCCAGTTACAACCCCTTTTAAACCCAGCTAACAACCAAGCTTATACTCTGTAAACACACTTGTGTAATTTCTTTTCTTTTCTTTTTACAGCCTTAGTCAAAAGGCTTCCTTAATTGTAGTGACAATTAAGTAGAGGGAGTTCGAGGAACTTGCCTTTATCATTCATTGTAAGCTTATTAAGTAAGTGGATTATAGTGGATTGATCTCACTGTTGACTACAGTGGGGGTGGATGTAAGAGACGAGCTAAACCTCTGAACCACTTTAAAACCCTTGTGTATTCTCTTGTCTTTACACTTAAACACACACACTGCACACTGTCTCTTTTGTTTCTTAACTTAATTATCTTCCGCTGCATAATTACTCTACTCTTTTATCTCAACAGCTAACTCCCCAAACTAGTTAGCTGTTCACTTGTTTTAACCAATCTGTTAATCTTAAGTAAACAGGACCTTTCAAGCGGTAAGGGGTTGTTTCTGGTTGCCACATCGAGATGGCCAGAAACCGAAGAATAATCGCTACTTGGGGTACAATTTGTATCGTCCGTGGTTCCTAGTTAGCGACTGATACCTTATAAGACTTAAAGCTAAGAGAAGAAAAGAAGGGACGGAAGAACTGAGAAGGGAGAACTTGTTGGAGTTTTCGATCTCACAACTGTTGTAGGACGGGTATTTGACTGGGTCAAATATATTAATTATATTGATATATTATCAATATTTAGGATTTAGTTAGTATTTTATTTGTTATTTTCGTCATTGATTTTGATAGGTCATTTAAGGAGGGTTTTAGAGTAGGATTAGGAGTGATTTTGCTATTTTTGAGTCCTATTAGGTTACCATATAGGTTAGGGTTAATTCTAGAAGGTTTTAGATTGTTTTTCAAGTTTTATGGGCACTATAAAATAGGCCTAAAAGTGTATTCCGAAAATTAGACTTATTTAATAAAATTGAGAGTTTTCTCTTATTCTCTGCTGGATTCCAGGTTTTATATTTTCTAGGGTTTATTGCTGGTAAACTCTTGTGTTTAGCGCTTGCTATTCACGAATATTGCTTCCGTTCTGCGTCAACAACCGTGAGTATTCCGTATTATTGACTAAGGTATATATACATATTTTACACAATCAAAGATTCCTAATACAATGAAACTATTTTAGGATAGAAATAATCTAATATGTGCAACTATCTATACCATTAATACAATATATCTTCCTAGAATAAATTAATTTGTATCAATCAAGACTAGAACTGCCGGGACTGCCCTTCGGTTTAGTCGGTATTGTTTACACCTTAAATGAAAATAGACTTTCATTTTGGAAAAAAAAAAAAAAGGGGGTACATTACTTGTTTGATCATTCGCGTAAATAGAATTGTTGTCTTTAAGAAACACGGCTTTAAATGGACAAAATAAGAAATGTGATTTTTGTACTTTTATTATTTTGGGATGGACTGAATAAATGTTTATACACGAGCATTTTGTAAGAATGAATGGACATATGGATAAATATTACAGAGCATATCCATTTTGGTGTTATCATTTGCCACAGCTGATCTATAAACTTACCGAACTTGTCTAATGAAGGAGTATAAAGTTTAAGCAAGAATTGATGTCGAGTACAACTTGTGACTTGTGTGCCACCGAATCGGAATGGGAATCAGGGACAATTCTTAGTTTGTTGCTAAGAACGCGCGCGGAAGAAAAAGAAAATTAGTTTCGGTTGTGAGCTTCTTAAAATAGCAGTGGAAAATTTGAGCCATGGAGATTGAGATGAAGGGTCGTGATATCCAATTGCTAGACAGTCGAATGTCAAGTGAACCGGATCTGTGTGATGCTTTTCTTAATAAGCTTTATTTGGCGCAACTTCTATGCACACGCTCTCACATTCTCTTTCTATATATCTCTCACACACATACAACTAGCTAGTTAGTGCCCACCTTACATATTATTCTATTCTCTAACTCATCTCTATATATAGCCTTCCCTCCTATTTCCTAACCCTTCATATATCCTCAATCTTACTATAACCTACAACTACTACATTTTTCATTCTTTTCTCTCTCTCTCTCCCTCTCTCTCTCTTCTTTCTCTTTTGTTACTAAAACATTGATCTTATTCATCCATTTCTGACAACACAAAGTATCAACTTGAAGATGGTGTGTATGGTTTCTCGTACTGGGCGACATTTGCAGAGATATAACATGGGCCTTCGCCTCGTTGTTGGGTGTGTTTCTTGCCTCCCAGTACTCCTCCTCATGTCAAATATATTCATATCATTTTACTTGATTTTCGTGTCATAGATTATATATTATCATATCAACCTTCAATTTGGTTAGGCTATTGATCTCGGTGCATTTTAGGTCATCCAAAAATATTAATCTCAATTTATGCTGAAAAAAATGTAGTTCTGGCCACATTTATTATTCCATTTCAAACTCAAAATAATAAGGTTGTATATTTATTGAAAATTGTTTTTATATATTTGAGATGAAAGACCAAATGAATTGATGATATTTGGATGTATAATTCTGTTTGCAGATGTATTCCGTATAGGTATAAAGATGAGACTGATGAGTTACAAGTCCTTGTAGTCAGCTCTCAGAAAGGTCAAGCCATGATGTTTCCTAAGGTAATTCTGTTCGTCCCTCCTCCAAAACACATAGGCCACCCTTATTGAATTCTCCAAAAATGACTATTCTTTACTGTTCAAAAATATGCAATACTGTAATATTTTGTTTTTCTGGTCAACATATATCTAATATTTTTTGTAATAAATCTGAATAATTAATTACCTGCAGGGAGGGTGGGAAGTTGATGAATCTGTTGAAGAAGCAGCTTCCAGGGAATCGCTTGAAGAAGCTGGTGTTCTGGAATAGTCCAGGTACTTAAGTTCTACCAACTTCTACCCGGTTATTTATTACTATCTCTGTCCCAAATAAATATCTAAGTCTTATGAAAACCTAGTTTACACTAAGAAGAAATGAAAAAACGGGATTTTTATAAGAGATGAGAACATGTTTTACACTAAAGCGAACATAAAATAAGTTTTTCACGAGATTTTCACAATATCTAATGCTTTTCTTGATCATGAACAAAAATAGATGTTCATTTCAGAACTGGAGCAACAAACGAGGTCAAGAGATGTACATTAAGAATACTATAACATGTTTTCGTTTTCTGTTGTCAATCCTAGTTAATACCATGTTAGATCTTGAAAATTTTGATCAGTTAACTTATATATACCTATGACCTATACTGTCTGTGTAACAGTCTGAATTAGGAAAATGGTTGTTCAAGAGTAAAAGCCGCGCAACCTACCATGAAGGTTACATGTTTCCCATGCTTGTTACTGAACAACTTGATTTGTGGCCTGAGAAAGATCTTCGCCAAAGAGTTTGGGTACGCCTTTTTTCCTTATATGCTTCTAATCTTTCCCTAAGAATAAATGGTTTATTTGTTTTATATATTAAGTTAATTAGTGAGATGAAATTGTAATATTAATTGTGCAGATGAGTGTGGATGAAGCTAGAGAGGTATGCCAGAGCTTATGGATGAAGGAGGCATTAGATGTACTTGTTGATAGACTTACATCTCCAAGTGACTGCGACGACACTGATTTTTCACCTTCATTAGATATTCCATTGTAAAAAAAATTAATCTAGCCCGAAATAATATTTTGTTCGATTTCTTACTTCTTAGATTGAACATTGAACAATTAATTAGGGTTCAACCATTAGCGAAAAATTTGGATGTATAATTCGACCTAGCTACTAAATAGGTCAAAACTACGAAAGAAGTATTTATGTATCTAACTTGTTTGATCATGAAAACGCAATAAGAGAAAGCTTATGTTTTGTTGTTCCAAGTTAAATTATTTGTGCTCTTTCAAATCTTTGAACTTGGGATATATTGAATTGGACAAAGAAGTATCACCGAATACTGCTTAATTCCGGAACAAAAGCACACACAATTGCACTAAAGCAGAATTGCAGTAAAGCGTTATACTTTCTTTATTAGCATAATCAGACTTATATAAGTCCTTCACAACTACTTAGAGAAAACAAAGGAATGCTGATTAACAACCTCTAAAATATGGAAGATTAACTACAACAAAAATGGCTTTTCCCGGCACTTATTTACCGGCACTTTCATAAGTGCCGTAAAATTGCGGCACTCCTAATTTCCGGCACTTGTTAAAAAGTGTCGGAAATTAGCGGCACTTACGAAAAAGTGCCGGAAATTTAGCGGCACTTATGAGAAAAAATGCCGGAAATTAGCGGCACTTATGAAAAAGTGCCGGAAATTTAGCGGCACTTTTGAAGAAGTACCGGAAATTAGCGGTATTTATGTGAAAGTGCCGCTAAATTTCCGGCACTTTTTATAAGTGCCGCTAATTTCCGGCACTTTTTGTAAGTGCCGCTAATTTCCGGCACTTTTTTATAAAGTGCCGCTAAAAACAAGACATTTTTTTGAAATTTTTATTTAATTTTCAAATGTAATCATATTTTTCATGTAACTTGCTTTAATTTGTTACTTATATTAAATTTTTATGGTTTACAATCATACAAATGCACTAATATAAGTTTTTGTTTTGTAATAAATAATTGTATGTGAAAATTTTATAACAAAAAATGATGTAGCCTAGCGTTAGAAGGTGTGCTTCATATGCAAGAGGTCTTGTGTTCGACACCACTTTTTCCAGCACTTACAAAAGTACTGGAAATAGTTTTTCCGGCACTTTTTTCCTGTTTCCGACACTTTTTAAAGTGCTGCTAAAAGTCTTTTTTTTTTTTTTTTGTAGTAAACATGACTAACTCAACAACTATGTGACTAGAAATCAGGGTTTTGTTATCAACAAATAACAAATTAAATCTTATCCCAGGGTATCCTCCCCTAAACCTGATTACAGTGTAATCAATTTAGTTAGGAATTTTGCGAACTCCGAGTAGCTCCCTCAACTTCACAAATGCATCCAGCTTGAGAGGTTTACTCATTATGTCTGCTATTTGATTAACTGAACCACAATGCACGAGATTCACTTTGCGACATTATTAAGATTACGTAAAAAAATAGAAACGCGCTTCAATATGTTGGGATAGAGATAAACCGGGAACTAGCGATCTAAATAGAAGAAATCAGCAAAGTCGCAGAGCAGGCGAGGAGCGGCCGATTTGGGTAAAGGACTCGGCCGTGCTGCTCGGGCGAGTCAAGGGTGAGGAGCGGCCGTGCGTTAACCGGGTAGAAAACACACATTCTGATGAATGGTGCTCGGCCGAGCTAATCAAGTGACTCGGGTGAGCTGCTCGGGCGAGCATGGGAGCTAGAGCGGCCGTGCAGCGCTGGACGGGAATATGCTGAATTTTGGGAATTCTAATTAGACTAGGGTTTGGTCTCATTATAGGTTATGTACATAAACATGGTTCCGCCCCCATACTCATTGTAACTCAGATTTAACATATTATAGTGCAAAATCCTGGCTTGGTAGTGCCCCCAGACGTAGTCAAACATATTGATGAACTGGGTAAACAATTTCTTGTGTTCTTTTGTCTTTTGCTTTGTTTCTTTATTTCTTGTGCTTGTTTGTGGTGCGGTGATTCTTGCGATTTTCTTGGGTGTTGGGGGGTATTTTCCACAACAACTGGTATCTAGAGCTCCCGTTTAACGATCCGGGTTTATCAACCAATCAAGAATGGGCAAGGATAAACAAGCCGTGAAGAAATTTGATGGGTCTGACTATGGTTTTTGGAGGATGCAAATAGAGGATCTCTTTTATAATAAGGATCTCTATATGCCTCTAAAATGAGTCAAGCCGGAAAGCGAAAAACAGGAAGACTGGGATCTCATGGATCGAAAAGCCTTAGGGGTGGTTCAATTTACTTTGTCGAAGTGGATCGCGAAGACTACCAAGAAGGTGAAAACCACCAAGGAGCTATTGGATTATCTTACTGAGAGATTTAAAACTCCATCTGCTACAATAAGGTTGATTTGATACGCAAGATGGGTAATCTCAAGATGCAAGAGGGAGGATCCATAGCTAAACACATCGATGAGTTTATGGATGTTATAGACTCATTGGCTGCGTTGGAGATTACTTTCGGTGACGAGGTTCATGCTTGTCAATTGCTAGCATCCTTACTAGGAAGTTGGAGCGGAACGGTGACGGCGTTAAATGCTTCAGCGGGTAAGAACAAATTGAAGTATGATGATGTTAAGGACTTTCTTTTAGGCGAGGAAAATCGCATAAAGAAGTTGGGGACACCGTCTACTTCGGAATCGGTCTTGGCTACAACTAGTAGGGGAAGGCCGGGTTCTAGCAATAAAGGGAGAATAGGGTCAAGGGAAAGTGTAATCGGGGGTGGGAGTCAGTCTGTGGAGAAGAAAGAAAGACCAAGGGCTGCAAGAGGATCGGTAGAGTGATATCATTGTAAGGAGTTAGGACACTATAAGGGGGATTGTTCCATGTGAGGGGATAAATCGGCGAATGTGATAATCGAAGGTGACGATGTATTGATTCTGAGGGTTAGTAGTGCGCTAGAATTATGGGTGCTGGATTCGGGGGCATCATTCCACTCATGCGGGCATGCAGAGGAGATGAAAAATTATACTTCTGGCGGATGGTGAGCCTTTGGAAATTAAGGAGAAGGGGGATGTCAGAATAGGAGCATCGGACGGGAAGGTCTTACATCTACAAGGGGTCAGACACATTCCGGGTTTGAAAAAGAACATGTTATCAGTTGGGCAGCTGGGTGAAGAAGGTTATACGGTAACTTTTAGCTGCAGGAACTGGGTTATTACCAAGGAGGATTCTGAGATCGCTCGGCGTAATAGGGAAGGAAGATTGTATTTGATGAACAACACTAAGGATAGTATCGCAGTGGCGTCAGCCAAGGGTGATACAGATTTGTACTGTCGATTGGGTCATATGGGTGAGAAGGGTAAGTTGGTTCACACGGATTTGTGGGGACCGACCCCGGTAACTTCTCAGGGTGGTGCGTAATATTACATGACCTTCATTGATGATTCGACAAGGAAGGTCCGGGATTACTTCTTAAAGGGGAAAGATGAAGCTTTCGGGATACTTAAGAAGTGGAAGGCCTTGGTGGAGAATCAGACGGGACTCAAGGTTAAATACTTGAGGATTGATAATGGTGGTTAGTATGAGCTCAGGGAGTTTGAGGAATGCTGTGATGCGAATGAAATTTGCATGGATATTCCATACTCGGGTGGGAGCAGGACGGTTCATGATGACCAAGGACAAGGGGTCACTGAAGATGAACCAAATACTCCAGGACCAGATATTCCGCTGCGCAGATCTAACAGAGAGTGTAGATCGGATGACAAGGCTCCAGGTTTCTCAAGCAAGGTGAAGTTGAAGCTGGGTATAGCTTCAACGGGGCTTGGAGAATAGGGGAGGAGGACGGCACTACCATGATTGAGGTGAGCACTATGGCACTAAGGATAAGTTGAAGATGGATATGGGGTTTGTATACAGGTTGATCTCTAGGTGGGAGATTTTTGGAATAGAGATAAACTGGGAACTAGCGATCTAAATAGAAGAAATCAGCAAAGTCGCAGAGCAGGCGAGGAGCGGCCGATCTGGGTAAAGGACTCGGCCGTGCTGCTCGGGCAAGTCAAGACTGGGGAGCGGGCGTGCGTTAACTTGGTAGAAAACACACATTCTGATGAATGGTGCTCGGCAGAGCTAATCAAGTGACTCGGGCGAGCATGGGAGCTAGAGCGGTCGTGCAGCGCTGGACGGGAATATGCTGAATTTCGGGAATTCTAATTAGACTAGGGTTTGGTCCCATTCTAGGTTATGTATATAAACAGGGTTCCGCCCCCATACTCATTGTAACTCAGATTTAACATATTATATTGCAAGATCTTGGCTTGGTAGTTCCCCCAGACGTAGTCAAACATATTGACGAACTGGGTAAACAATTTCTTGTGTTCTTTTGTCTTTTACTTTGTTTCTTTATTTCTTGTGCTTATTTGTGGTGCGGTGATTCTTGCGATTTTCTTGGATGTTGGGAGGGCTTTTCCACAACACAATATGCTTACTTCACCCATGGGAGACTGGATTTTTGAAATCTTGATAGTAGAACTATCATCACAAAGCATTAGCACAATAAATTGCTGCTACATATCTGCCTATGTTGTAGACAAAGTAACCACTGGTTGCTTTTTAGAATTCCAGGCTATAGCTCCACCACTCAAAGAGAATACATAGCCAGACGTGCTTCTACGATCCTCCATATCACCTGCATAATCACTGTCCGTGTAGGCTAGCAACTCTACATTACCTCTTCATTTATAAAAGATCCCAAACTTCACTGTTCCCTTCACATATCACAGAGTTCTTTTGATAATTTGCAAATGGCATTCTGTCGGATCAGCCATAACCTGCTTGCTAGACATACTACATACGTCAAATCAGGCCTCGTCACTGTTAAATAGATCAAGCATCTAACCATCTTCTTGTACTCAGTTGCATTAACCCTTAATCCTCCTTTATCTTTTGTAGGCCTTGCTCTTAGAACAATTGGATTGTTCACGAAATTACAATTCGCCATACTGAACCTATCAAGAATTTCTCCAACAAACTTCTTTTGAGAGATATAAATCCCCTCACTGCATTTCCAAAATTCTACATCAAGAAAATACCTCAACTTGCCTAGATCACTCATATCAAATTCACAGTTCATTGACTCCTTAAACTGGATCATCATATTCTCACAACTTCCAGTAAAGATAAGATCATCCACATACAAACTAACAATAAAAAACCTACCTCCTTTCTTAGTTTTAAAAAACAAAGCATGTTTGAAGTCACACTTCTCAAAACCCTCCTTGAGAAAATAACTTTATATTTTGTACGCTTTCGGTGCTTGTTTAAGCCCGTAGAGTGCTTTCTTGAGTTTGTAGACTTTCTCATCCTCCCTTAGTTTTACAAAACCAATAGGTTGCTCTACGTATATAGTCTTACTCAATTCTCCATGCAAGAATGAGCTCTTTATGCCAAGCTGGTACAGTGGCCAATCCCGTTGACCTGCAAGTGCTATGATACATCGGATGGTATCCCATCTCGTCACTGGTGCATGAACTTCATTATAATAAACACCTAGCTATTGCGCGTACCCTTTGGCCACCAACCGAGCTTTGTAATTGTCCACCACCCTTTTCTCATTTCTTATTGTTTTGAAGACCCATTTGACCCCTATTTTCTTCATTCCTGCAAGTAGAGTTGTGAGTTCCCATGTTTGATTCATTTCTATTGCGTTAGTCTCCACTTTCATAGCAGTTCTCCACTTGGAATGCCTCACAGCTTCATCAAAACTAAATGGATCTTCAGCATCCAAGTACATTGTTAAGTTTCTCATTTTATCTTCTGTTTCTAAAAGACCTTCGCCACTTATGTAGTCCTGCATCCAAACGGGATGCAATCTCGTATGTTCTTTATGCAACGTATACTCTTGTAATGACAGCTGGTTCATTTCTTTCCTTGGACATCATTTTGCTTTCTTCTGTTGTAACCTGCTCCTGTTCCTTAACCTCTGCTTCATCTTCTTCCCAAACAAACACATCAAGTTTAGCTTCTTCAGGAGTTTTTTCCCAATCCCAATTTTCCTCTTCTTTTAAAACAACATCCCTACTGATTATAATTTTCTTAGAGAAGGGATTATACATACGATACGCCTTTGACTCTACACTTATACAAAAAAATACACTTCAGTCTTTTTTATTCAAAATTGGTTCTTTTAGCATCCTGGGTGTGGACGTGTCCAATGCAGCAAAAAATCTTAAAGTGATCGAATCTTGGCATAATTTCACTCCACTTCACCTCCGGTGTGATTCCTTCAACTGCAACAGTAAGACTTCTATTCAGCACATACTTCGCCAAATTAACTGCTTCTGGGTAAATTTTCTTTGGAATGCCTTTATTTTAATGTATACTTCTTGCAAGTTTCTGTTAGTATCTGGTCTGAAAAATGAGTTGTTAGAAATTCCAGAACTCATAGGGACCTTACAGGAATTCAAAAATTGTGAAGGACTTATCTTGAATTTCCCGAAAAGCCTGGATAATGAGATATTTACGTCTGATCAGATTAGGTTGCCTCAGCTCATAATAAAAGAAAACAACAAGTCTCTCCCCCGAGTTCCAGAGTCAAAACTGACAAAAGAACTCAAAGCCAAAGCTCTCCTAGCAATCCCAAAGGACCGGCGAATTCAGGAAGAAGATTCGGCTTCGTTCTTGCCAAGATTGGTGAGGATTCCTATATTTCTTGAGATGTTCATGCCATGTTCATAGGATTAGATCTATTTCATGCCTATGCTTGTTATGTTATTCATATATTCATGATGGTGTTCATAATATGCATGCTCGATCTAGGGTTTATACATTCATAAATGCTAGTTTTAGGGTATCGATCTTATCTTATACATGTTTGTTCATATGTGTTCATATAAAATGCATGTTATATTGCTATAATTAGGGTTTTAATCTTCATGTATGAATGTTATAGCCGATGATGATCTTATCAGATCTAGGAACTCATTCTAAACCCTAAACTTTAGGTAAATACTCCCATGATCATTAACTCTCCTAGGATGAGTGATGATGATCACACATTCATCTTATCGATGGTGTAATCATCACTCTAAGATGTGATCATCTTGCATGTTTCTTTCTCCTCCCCCTACTATATGCATGATCCCGCTTCATCTCTCTATTCTCCACTCTTTGTGCGAACTACGCTGACCTGAGCTTCTCACATCGAGAGGAACGTAGGCAATCCTCGGATTCGGTCTAAAACACTAACACACTACTAACACATCTTAATCATGATAGAAAGTCTGACTGCTCGGGCGATAGGAGTGATCACTATAATATTCTTCTCTTATCGTAACTTGACCCCCGAACCCTCTCTGTTAGCTTTTTTCAATGTTTTAGCTCATTAAAACGGCGTGGCGACTCTAATAAGTTAAATGCTAACTTCAATATCATGTCCCATAGAAAAGATAAAATAAGATAATAATAATAAACTTCCCATGCATCGTTGCATCGGAACGGGGTATTCACAGTGGCGACTCTGCTAGGGACTATCTTTAAAACTTTTTCAAACATAGAGGGTCAAACCTACGTCAATATCGTGATTGTGCATACCTTTCTCTTACCTCCCTTGTACTATATCTCTTGCATATATCTGTTTCCCTTGTACTTTAGTGTGTTGAACATATTATTGTTAACCCCCTGTACTATCTTACTCTCTTACATTGCATACATGTAAATACAAAACTCTCTGTTTTCTCCCTAAAAGTAACTAGTCTGTGTCCACACACTACCACTATTCCGTGTCACACTGCACACCTTACTCCGGATAACCCGCTGAGTGCACAGATTTTGGCGATCCCTTCGCCTCTTTCTTCGTGGCACCCGGTTTATCTAACTCACCATGTACGCTTGCGAGCAGTTGAGGTTTAGCCTTGTCCGTTTCTAAAACCATGCACTCTCTTAGAGTCTAGGACACTCCAAGTCGACTGGTTGATTTGACTAGCTTTTTTATAGACAAATAACGTGTCATTTATGCCGTCATCCGTTAAGTCATTAATGAGTCGAGATCTTTCGAGAGAAAAGCACAAAAAACTAATTCCCTATAAGGGTGTGCATATTGAAAGCCGAGTGATACTTTTTACTAAGATCTCAACTCGTTAATAACTTAACGGAAGTAACATTGACGTTACGTTAAGTGCCTTTAAGCAAGGGTTAGTCGTTAGGATCCGTTAGGTTGGTGGAAGCCGCTTGCCCTATAGGACCCTCGCCCAAATTGTCCGTTTGGGTGTGTGCAATACAGGTGAAAAACGAGGGGTCTCTAGACGTAGTGATGGCCTCCACTGATCCAGGTTTTGTAGATAGTAACCCAAAAAGGGGTACCCCTTCCAACCAATTAGGATGTAAATAATGTACCATTTTGTAAATAACAAAATACATTGCATGAGCCTTGCCCGTCCTAAACTTCATCCTACCCTACCTCTATAGAGAAGCAAGTTTGGGTCCGTTCCGGTGGTCGACTGCAATGTTCGAGCCTTCCGCAACCTCGATGTCTGCATCATCTGAGCCTGCTACTCCTAACACCTCTGCACCGCAAATTTCCGCTCCTCTCACTGATCCCGAGATTGCCGTCAGTATTAAGCTCTCTGATGTCCCGCAACATCTCCACCCCTTCTTTGCTTGTCTTATGCTTAAGATCACTAAGCTCGAGGAGCAAAGTCGTGCTCTAGAGAATCACAACAAAGAGCTCAAAGATCACCTCCAGACTGAAATGAAGAAGAAGGGTGTGGAAACTAGCTTCCATGATGAAGAAGTGGTCTTCATTGAGGACGAAGAGGTGCCCGTCACCTATCCCGCTAATGATGATGCTATCCCATTCAACTTTCCCAACAACAAAAGGGTCCCTCCTCCAGTCTATGGCATGAGGACAAGCACCAGCAAGAATAAGGGTCCTTATGAGACATCCACCGAGATGATGGGTAGTTACTTGTCCATTACCAAGTTGCCTCCTCCTTCATTGTCACAAAACATCGGTGCAGCCATGCCTGCAATCTCCATCACTCCTCCTACCACCCAAGTCAACTGCGGCTCAGATATCTCTAGTCATCCTCTAGTGATCGCCATGCAAGAACAGATCCGTAATCTCTCCGACACAGTTAGCAAGCAAGCCGCTCCTATCGTCAAGACTATCAACCCTAGCAATATGGGTTCTCTCCCTAGATACTTCAAGATGTCGACAGTCTCTACTTTCCATGGAAATTCCTACCCCAAGACTCACCTGGATAGCTATGTGTTAGCCATGAGGGCTCGAGACTGCACGAACGAGCAGATGGCCAGAGTTTTCCACACTACTCTAGATGGAATTGCCCTCCGTTGGTTCTTAAGCTTGGATCCCATTGAAAGAGAGACATGGGATCAAATCACCATCACCTTCTGTGACAAGTATCAGTCAAACCTTGATTGGCATGTCAACCGCACTAATTTGGAGAACACTAAGCAGAGGCCCGATGAGCCTATCTATGACTTCTATAAGAGGTGGAACCACAAGCTAGCAGAAGTGAAATACCCCCTAAGGCAAAGGAATAAAAGAAAATCTTCTTCAAGTGCTTGTTGAAAGAGCTTAGGGTGGCGATCGGTAATGGCTACTTCCCCGATCTTAGAGAAATGGTCGATGCTGGGGTGCGACATGAAGCCGGTATCACTAGTATCACTATGGAAACTGTCAAAAGTGGAAATAACTCTTCCCGCTACAAATCTCCTACCACTACTACCCCGAATGGTAAGGAGGTTGCCAGCTAAGTCAGCCTAGTCCAAGATGACTCCGTGTTCGATGTCCAAGCAGTTACAAACAACTCACCATGGGAAAGAGAGCACTTTGACGACTTCGGCATGCCTACTGGCCGTGTGTTTGAGGTCTTAATGAAGAAGGGATTGACCAAGACACTTAAGAACTACAACCCTGCGGTTAAGAGAGTTGATCTCGATGCAACCAAGTACTGCAAGTATCACAAGTACCTTGGTCACAACACCAACAACTGCTTACAGTTAAAGTGTGCCATACAGAAGGTGATCGTCGAAGGCAATATTTAGAAGCCTAAAGGTCCAAACACCGTAGCAAACCCACTTCCCAACAATGGTGGCGTAAATATGGTTGAGTTAGCTGATGATGACATCAACATCTTGGAAATGGTCGATGCTTTCAAACAACTACAATTGGACATGAACTCCTTGTTCTGTGGGTTGTCAAGAATGGGGATGCTTAGGCCGTTAAAGAGTTACGAATCCCATCCGGAGAGTGATTTAATGAAGTTCTGCAACTAACATAACATCACCGGGCATACCAATAATGAGTGCTTACAGTTAAAGCGTGCCATACAAGAATCGATCAATGACCAAGCGATAGGCGACCCAAGGAAGATCATCACCATGGACTCCGACAAAGGAGGGGATGACAACAATCTGATCAGAGTCCTAGAGTTGACTAATGCTTTTGAGAATCTCGGGGTCTCTATGGCCGACGTGCTCAAATTTCTCTTAACAAAGAATCTACTCAAGCGGCCTGAAACTTACTGTATACCCTCCTTGGGACACAATTCGGGAAAGTTCTGTGATTATCACCAGATTATCGGGCATACTACTGAAGAATGCGCTGCTTTGAAGAAATCAATCCAGAAATTGATCAACAACGGTTCCATAGAAGATCCTAGAGGCACTTTAGTCAGTCTAGAGGTAGAGAAAGACCTCGCCGATCTAGCCAAACCTATTGTAGCAGACTGCGAGGCACCTAGGGACAACGAGCTAATTTGTAGTTCAAATTCTATTAATGATAGTGACTTTTCTTGTTATATTCTGTCATTAGAAGAATTGTCTCTAGAAGCCTCTCTTTTAGGATAATAAGACTCCGCTCTACTCAACTCTCCACTACTATCCCTAGATGAAATCCATGCAGAAGCCCTAACAAATCCAGAATCTCCATATCATACACTGTTGGGTATACTTATTACTTAACCCTCCTATTTATGTTAGAATTGATTGATACCATTACCTATGTTTATTTTAAGAACTTTAGGACCCTATGTAAGAAGTTTTATAACTTCAATTTTTAGCTAAGTCCTTCTTATAGACTAGGCTTAGTGGTTAGGGCTTTTACTTTGAATTTGAGGCCTCACTTGCAAATGACTAGTGTGATGCGCATGACTTTCATGCGCAGCACCCATCTGCGCATTCAATGTGCATGGCCTTCATGCGCGCGCTGTCGCGCCCCAACCCGTGGTCCTACTTGGCCCCACGTTCAGGACACGCACGGAAGACGTCATAAATCACTTTTAGAATTTTTTTTGAAATATACTTTCATAAAGTTTAACAAAATCCACACTCGAAGTTCAAAGACTTCCATTTAACTTTCAAACAAACTTTACAAACACTTTCACAAACGAAAGTACTTAGCCCGAAGGCTTATAAACTCTTATACAAATGTACAATCACCACACTTTAACAAAACAGGTGATACCCAGATACAGTCTCGGTTACACTGCCCCAAAGGTTATACATTTATATAATGTAACCTTTAAACCACACTTACTTTCCAAAATGGATTATCAACCCGACGTCCTCCCTTGTGAAGTGACCTATCCCCTTGGCTCGCCTTTATCTAAGGAAAACAACAATAAAGGAACGGGGTGAGAATAAATCTCAGTAAGCTACTAAAATGAAACTACATTACATGCTGAAATGATACTGTAGATACCCCGGGGGAACCGCGGCTTTAGGCTCGAGCGCGCGTGTTATCCTACGATGTCTAACTTGTTTTTAGAGTCGCCACCTATGTTTTGAGGAACATAAGAAAAACCTATAGATTGTAGCCTAAGTTTGATTACGAAAACAGAGATTCTTTGTTTTGAGGTTCGGGGGTTAGATTACGAGATGGGAAGTACCGAAACACCCATCTCGCCCAACTAAAGTTGGTCTTGCTTGATCAAAATCTACATGAATGAAAATGTTCTTCTTCTTCTTCTTTAAGTCATGAAAAGGGGGTTTAAAATAGAGTTTGGAATGTAGGAGATAACTCCTTAACCAACCTCAATGAGATGAGGTGATCATTAGAGTCATGTTCCAAAATGATTTGGGTGATTGCACATTTGATTAGAGTAAAAGAGAGAGAGGAGATGAAGTGGAAAAGAAAGGAAAAGATGGACTTTTACCTACAATTCGAAGAACTTCAAATGTTGCTTAATGAGATCCTTGGAGAACCTTTAGAAAGTGATTTTTTGTCTAGTTTTCGATGATTTTTTGATCCTTGAAAATGGAGGTAAAGAGAGGTTTTTATAGGTGAAAGAGGGTGTTTTTGGTGCCAAAACTCAGTCACCAAGAAATCCTTCCCGGGCAAAATCCTGTAAATTGAGCAAGGGAGGGAATCTTGGCCAGAAATCTGTAACTGACGCCCAGAGGCGCGCGCTTCCTGCCTTGGGGGCGGGAGGCGCGCGCGCCTGGCTCCTCCTGTCGGAGGCGCGCGACTCAGAGAAGGCAATTTTGACAGAATGGACTAGAAAGTCAGCCCTGTCATTCAGTTTAGTCCCTGGACTTAACGAAGTCAGTCAGGAACTTAACAGAAGTGACAGAAACTAATGAGAAACACTTAAAATGGGGAGAAACACAAAATCAAATGTGCAATCGGGGTGAGCGGTCCAAGGCGGGGTGTCTACAGAGCCCCTCGGCGACGTGGATTGCAAAGCAAAACGCGTCGACGAAAGTTAAAAACACCCGCCGAGGACATCACCAAGAAAAGGCAAAGACTCGATGAAAGCAGGAATTTGAAATTGCGAGAGATAGTGGTGCGCTCCCTGTGTGAGCGGCTTTTGTTGATAGAGAGGGTGGCATGATCCGTTAGGTGAACCTGCCGGCTGAATGTTTTAAATGAGGCCGTTAGTGAACCTTTTGATGAATCCGTTAGTGAATCCCTTGGATGAGTCCGTTGGTGAACCCTTGTTGACGAATCCGTTGGTGAATCCCTTGGATGAGTCCGTTGGTGAACCCTAGTTGACGAATCCGTTAGTGAATCCATTTGATGAATCCGTTAGTGAATCCCTTGGATGAGTCCGTTGATGAACCCTTGTTGACGAATCCGTTGGTGAATCCGTTTGATGAATCCGTTAGTGAATCCCTTGGATGAGTCCGTTGGTGAACCCTTGTTGACGAATCCGTTAGTGAATCCGTTTGATGAATCCGTTAGTGAATCCCTTGGATGAGTTCGTTGGTGAACCCTTGTTGACGAATCCGTTGGGGAATCCGTTTGATGAATCCGTTAGTGAATCCCTTGGATGAGCCCGTTGGTGAACCCTTGTTGACGAATCCGTTGGTGAATCCGTTTGATGAATCCGTTAGTGAATCCCTTGGATGAGTCCGTTGGTGACCCTTGTTGACGAATCCGTTGGTGAATCCGTTTGATGAATCCGTTAGTGAATCCCTTGGAGGAGTCCGTTGGTGAACCCTTGTTGACGAATCCGTTGGTGAATCCGTTTGATGAATCCGTTAGTGAATCCCTTGGATGAGTCCGTTGGTGAACCCTTGTTGACGAATCCGTTGGTAAATCCGTTTGATGAATCCGTTAGTGAATCCCTTGGATGAGTCCGTTGGTGAACCCTTGTTGACGAATCCGTTGGTGAATCCGTTTGATGAATCCGTTAGTGAATCCCTTGGATGAGTCCGTTGGTGAACCCTTGTTGACGAATCCGTTGGTGAATCCGTTTGATGAATCCGTTAGTGAATCCCTTGGATGAGTCCGTTGGTGAACCTTTGTTGACGAATCCGTTGGTGAATCCGTTTGATGAATCCGTTAGTGAATCCCTTGGATGAGTCCGTTGGTGAACCCTTGTTGACGAATCCGTTGGTGAATCCGTTTGATGAATCCGTTAGTGAATCCCTTGGATGAGTCCGTTGGTGAACCCTTGTTGACGAATCCGTTGGTGAATCCGTTTGATGAATCCGTTAGTGAATCCCTTGGATGAGTCCGTTGGTGAACCCTTGTTGACGAATCCGTTGGTGAATCCGTTTGATGAATCCGTTAGTGAATCCCTTGGATGAGTCCGTTGGTGAACCCTTGTTGACGAATCCGTTGGTGAATCCGTTTGATGAATCCGTTAGTGAATCCCTTGGATGAGTCCGTTGGTGAACCCTTGTTGACGAATCCGTTGGTGAATCCGTTTGATGAATCCGTTAGTGAATCCCTTGGATGAGCCCGTTAGTGAACCCTTGTTGACGAATCCGTTAGTGAATCCGTTTGATGAAATGTTGCTTTGAGGTCTCGTGCCATTTGGAGTCACACTTGACTTTTTTTTGAATTGTGGGGTACGGGCACAGTTGACCGCGACCAGAAAGATGTTCCTGCTGGGGATGAAATGTTGAGATTGACTCTTGAGGGGGGGTGTGGCACCCGTGACAGAACTTAGGGAGTTCGGAATCCGTGGGGAAACCTTGATACGATGTATGGACTTCTGCATGGGAGACTGCTTCTGAACCTGCCTGGTAATGGGAAGAGCGCGCGTCCGGGCCTAGTTATGGGACGCGCGCGCCTTAGATGAGTATGTCGGGAGGCGCGCGCCTGGCGCATAAGTTCAGCATATTTAAACAGGCTGTTCGCTGTTTTCGACCATTTTTTCAAAAATTTGAAGAACCCTCCAAATTCCAAGCCCAATTTTCGTAGAGAAATCACCCCAAAACACTTTCTTGCTGCTCTAGGATCAATTCCGTCAAAGAAACGATGTCGGATCGTCAGCAATCACCTCCGTTTGAGATGCCACAGCGTGAGGAGCCCGAAATTGGGGTTGAAGCTATGTACCCGAGCTTGCTTACTTTCCGGCCTCATACCCATATTTCTCACTTCGTGACTTCGGGTTTGGTAAGAATGCCTCACCTTTCTTGTCGATTTCGGGTTTCATGAAGTTCTGTTTTCTTTACCCGAAATATTGCTGCAGCAGCTTCATTGATCATTCTTTGCATGTTGTTTGTTGTTGCTGATTTGTTGTAAGAAACATGTTGGGATGTCCATTTTCACGTTCACACACTTGCTTGTACATTGTTCTGCCGTTGAAATCTTTGTGTTGAGTTCATCCGTTTTTCTAGCAGTCATGCTGATGAAATTTTTGTTGTTCCCTTTTTTTTTCTTTCAGGAGTGGACCCGTTTGACAGAGATTCGCGGTGGGGCTCATGGGCCCATCTCTATATGGAAGAGGTTGCCCGAGAATGTTCGGGCCCGAGTCACAGGGACTCATTTTGGTCTTTTTGTCACTAGCCTCCCAGCTTTGAAGAATGACCCTGATGTGGTTCAGGCATTGAGGGAGAGATGGTGGGATACCACCCATACCTTTCATTTACCCATGGGCGAGGTGACCATGACGCCTACTGATTTCACAGCTTTGACGGGCTTGCCGTTCATGGGGGTGCCTGTCCCTTTTGGTTTGAGAGGGGCTGTTCGGACTCCGGACGAGTTACTGGCCTTGGTTAACTGCCGGTTCGAGGTTAAGAATTCTCGAGTGACATGGGGGAGAATCCGAGCTTATTTCAGCATCTTGATGGCTGAGGCTCGAGGTGTTACTGCTGATCGGGTTGATGCTGTGGCCCGTTGCTTCATTTGGTACTTGTTATTCCATACTCTGTTTGCCAACGGGGGATCTTCGGCCTCTTTGGCTCTGCTTGACTTGTTAGTGGACTTAGACCAGATCGGCCAGTATAACTGGGGCGCAGCGGGCTTGGCTGCCTGTTATCACGGCATGGATTTGACCAGCCGCTCGAATACCAGCTCTGTTACGGGCTTCAGCTTGCTGTGGGAGGTATACCACTTACTGTCCCTTTTATATTCTCCTTGCCTTAGTCATAACTGCCTTTTTCGTTGACTGTCATTAACTTTGTTTCTGCCTCTTGTCTACAGCTTTGGGCTTTTGCTATCCTGAATCTGAGGGATTTCAAGATTGCCAAGGAAGGCCAGCCCCAGTATCCGGACTGCGCACGGTGGGCGTATAAGGAGAGGAATGTGAAGACTGGCACGAATCCCATTAGTCTTACTTCGGCCCGACGGCACTTGGACACCCTGAGGCCTGAGTCTGTTGCCTTTTCTTTGTATCCGTGGAGATCAGTTCAGCACTGGTTTGAGCACACTCTTATTCCTACCCGTTCTCGGCTTTTGATGAGTTCGGGTGAGTGCATGGCTCTGTACTTGGGAGACAGAGTATTTTGGCAGCATGGTACCCAGGTGACAGACTTTTATACCCTTCCTCGTCCTGCAGTTCCAGACGTTCCTCCTTTCTGCCCTCGTAACTGGAGGTCACTTTCAGAGGCTGATCGTGCGGCATACATGGTAGGGATTGATGCCGTCCCTTATATTCACTTGGATCAGGATTATGGCCTCTTCAGGGAGAACAACTTGATGCAGGGCTTTATGTTTGCTGATCCGAGGAGATCACAGGCTGCCCCCTTCGACCTCCGCTCAGTTTTATACTACCGGTGCCGGGTATTGTTTTGATCCCCCTTTGCCTCCTCCTTATTACACTTATTCAAACTTCGGGGTCTTTGAGGAGCAGAGGGAGATTGTTCCCAAGGATATGTCACCGGAGAGAGAGCCTCCCGCTCAGGCTGCTGTGGTATGTTTTTCCCGACCATCTTTGCATTTTCTCAGTTCCAGTCTTGTTTTTCTGTCCTTTGTATTGATGTAATTTCCTTTCCCCGTTCTTTGTTGCAACAGGTGCCCGTAGCTGCTTATAGGCACTTGGGTAGGCAGAACAAAGGGATGAGGCGGAGGCTCCGTCAGCTGGAGGAGAGGGTGCTGGAGCTGTGCAGGGATATTGCTGCCATGACTAGAGATGCTGCTGGTGCTGTCTCTGGTGCTGCGAGAGGAGCTGCCCGAGGTGCTCGGGGCATGGGACGAGGCTGCAGGGATGCTGCATTGGACATTGATGAGGCTGTCTCTTCGGCGAGGCAGTCGCTGAGCAGGAGTCTGAGCCATAGTAGGAGTCTGAGCCGAGAGGGTAGCCAGAGCTGGGGCGGCGCCAGTTCATCGGGGAGAGCTGCCAAGAGAACCCGTCCTGATGTTGTGATTGAGACATCTGAGTCTGAGGATGATGATGATGATGAGGATGATGATGACGATGAGGAGACCGAGAGCGGTAGCAGGGGGTGAGCACAGTGTTGGTGATGATGTGCCCGAGCTGTCGTGGCTGAGAGGATGAGGGATTGAAACACTTTTACTTTTGCCTGTAATAACATTTAACATGTATTTACAATCCTAGTTATCTTACTACTCATTTTATGTTCTATTAGCGACTCGATCTTAGATGTCGACTCTTTACAAACAAATGTGTGCCCAAAGGGTGCTTGTTGTTGATGCTTTGAACTTTTTTTTTTGTTGCTGGGATTTGATTTTGCTGCAGGCTGGATATGTTAAGTGCTTGGGTTCTGTTCTGAACTGACAAGGGCTGTTTCTGTCTGAACTGCTGTCAAAGGCGCGCGCGTCGGGCCTTGCTTGTGGGAGGCGCGCGCGTTGTGCATCCCTGGTCGGAGGCGCGCGCTTCTGGCCTGCTGAATTACAGCCCCTTTCTTTTCTGATCAGAATGTTCCAACAGCTATAAATTTGAACCATTTTTCGACCAGAATGGCCACACAGCATTCTTTGCAAACACTTTCTCCCCCTAAACCACAAAATTCTTGTTATAATGGCCCCAATGACTTTCTCCTTTGAAGTTAAGGTTTCCGTCCCCGAGGGTGAGAAGTCTGTTCCAATGTTGAACGCCGTTCCAGCTGTGGGGTCCGTCTCGATGGTGGAGAAACGTCCGAGCGTTTTTGATCGTTTGGGAAGGCCCAATGACGATGTTGTTGACCCCGTGAGGCCGGTGGTTCATGTGCGGGACTATAGACCCCATCATTTTCCCAAGAAGAAGAAAGGTAAGGGAAATTCCTCATATGTGTGGAAGCGTCTCATGGTTGTCCCCGTTAAGGCTCCGCTTGATAAGGGTAAAGGGAAAGCCGTTGATGAAGCTCCGTCCCGTCCTAGCGTTTTCTCCCGTCTTGGCGGTCCCAAGAATGTTCCGTCCCCATCCAAGAAGACTAAAGGACATAACAAGAAACAATGGGTTCCCAAACCTAAGAAAGATTAGATTTTTCTTTGTACCCCAAGAGATTGCAATTAGACCACTTTGTTTTAGGATTTAATATTTTGATGTCTTTTGTTGCTCAATAAATCCGTTGTAATGGTTTGAATAATTCATTGAATGAATAAAAATTGCATTTTGTTATTTGAAGTGAATTGGGTATTTTTGATATGTTTTAGACCGCACCCGAAGGTTGCCTACGTTCCTCCAGTTGGGAGGCTCAGGTCTTCGTAGTTCAAACAAACAAAGACCATTTTTTTTTTTTTTTTTTTTTTTGTTGTGCACCCTGTTTTTTGCCTAGACCGCCCTTTCGGGTTTTCAATCTAGCGGGCTTCTTTTTTGCACGTGCTCTAATTTTTGCCTAGGCCGCCCTTGCGGGTTTTCAACCTAGCGAGCGATTTTTTTTTTTTTTTTTTTTTTTTGTTATGGTCTTTGTTTATTAAGCGTAGAACCTCTTGAGCTTGTCGAGGTTGACCTCCTTTGGAAGCTGGTCACCATCTAAATCCACGAGCCGGACTGCACCACCGCTTAGTATCTTTTTGACCACGTACGGACCGATCCATCGGGGTCCCCATTTCCCCAGGGGATTCATGGCATTAGGAGGATGTTGTCTTAAAACCAAATCTCCCACATTGATGTTTCGAGGCTTCACCTTTTTGTTGAAAGCTCTTGCCATCCTTTGCTGATACGCCCTTGTGCGTTCGAGTGCTCTTAACCTTTTCTCGTCGAGCAAGGCTAGTTGTTCATATCGACTTTGCATCCAGTCGACCTCGTTGACTTGATTCTCGAGGAGGACCCGTAGAGATGGGACTTCAAGTTCGATAGGGAGTACGGCTTCTGAACCATAGACCAATGTATAAGGAGTTTCTCCTATTGCGGATCGTATTGATGTGCGGTAGCCCTACAATGCTAATGGTAGCTTCTCGGACCAATCCCTTCCTGTTGAGGCCATTTTCTTGACGATGGTCTCGATGGTCTTATTTGCTGCTTCGACCGCGCCATTTGCTTGGGGCCGGTAAGGAGATGACTTGTGCTTGGTGATCTTGTATTCTACCAAAAGTGCATCCATTTCCTTCTCGAAGTGAGAGCCGTTGTCGGAAATGATTTCATGAGGCACGCCGTATCGGCACATGATATTAATCTTTACAAATTCGGCCACTTTCTTGGCGTTGAGGGTTCGGTAGGCTTGTGCTTCGACCCACTTTGTGAAGTAGTCGACTGCCACTAGGACGAATGACTGCCCATTGCTCCCGGCAGGATGAACTTTACCGATGATGTCTATCCCCCAACAAGAGAAAGGCCAAAGGTGTGACCATGTTGTAAAGTTGTGAGGGTGGAGCATGTTGCAGATTAGCGTGGAATTGGCACTTGGCACACCTTTTGACTTTCTCGATACAGTCTCGTTCCATAGTGCTCCAATAGTAACCAATGCGAAGTATCTTCTTGACTAGCATAAACCCATTCATGTGGGGTCCACATTCTCCTTCGTGCACTTCACACATTATCTCTTGAGCTTCGGTCTCATTGGCGCATAAGAGATTGATCCCGTCGTGGTGCCTTTTATAGACTCGGTTCCCAATCAGTACGTACCGAGAGGCTAACCTTTGCAGAGCTGCTTGAGACTTTTATTGACGTTCTCGGGATAAGTGCCGTCTTTGAGGAAGTTCATGATATCCGAATACCACAGAGAGTTTGTTTGAACCTCGTTGATCTCGATACTCATGCAATATGCCGGACTGTTCCTTGAGCAATTTTGAAAGGCTTCACCATTTTCCCTTTGGGCATTTCAACTAATGAAGCTATAGTGGCCAGTGCATCAGCGAAGCGATTCTTATCCCTTGGCAGGTAGTTGAAAGTGATCTTCTTGGAATTGTTCAACCAGTTCTTCAAGGTGCTGACCATACTATTGGAGAGTCGGGTATTGGGTTCGCCATTTACCCGATTGCTGATTGATAAGGAGCAAAGAGTCGCCGAACACTTCTAGTTCCGTGACGTTTCTTTCGAGAGCTGCTTCGAGCCCTGCTATGCATGCTTCGTACTCGGCAAATGTTGTTGGTAGCTTCGAATTCCAGGCGTATGGCAATGGGAGTGTAGATGTCTTTTGGATCGACAAGCAATACCCCTATACCAAAACCGTGTTTATTGGCGGCGCCATCAAAAAAAAGTTTCCACTTGTCTTCCTTGGTTGCAGTACAAATTAAATGCTCGTCGGGGAACTGTACATCTTCCCCCTTCACTTTGTCACACGGGAATTCGGCAAGCTGGTCACTGAACACTTTCCCCCTGACGGATTTTAGTGTGACGTAAGTGATATCATAGCCGGCGAGCATGAAGTACCATTTGGCTATTCTTGTTGACATGAAAGGCTTCTCGAAGATGTAGCGGAGCGGGTCCACCTTTGCTACTAGCTTGATCGGAAAAGCTTCCATATAGTGTTTGAGCTTTTGAGTGACCCAAACCAATGCTGCACATGACTTCTCTAAGAAAGAGTAGTTCTTTTCGCCTCCTTGGAATCGGCGGCTGACAAAATAAATGGCGTTCTCCTTTGTGGACTCTCGTTGCTCTTGTGCTAACATAGCCCCTAGGGCTTCATCATTGACAGTGAGATAAAGCAACAGAGGTTTCTCCTTGTGCGGTGGAACTAGAACAGGAGGGCACGCCAAGTAATGCTTTACTTGATCGAAGGCTTCTTGGCACGCGTCGGTCCATTCTAGAGCCACATTCTTCTTGAGTAGCTTGAAGATTGGCTCGCACATGGAAGTGAGTTGGTGCACAAACCGACTGATGTATTGTAGTCTTCCCATGAAACCTTTAATCTCTTTCTGCGTCTTTGGAGGAGGCATGTCAATGATTGCCTTGATTTTGGAGGGGTCTACTTCGATTCCCCTTTCAGTGACCATATAACCAAGAACTTTGCCTCAGATAACCCCGAATGTGCACTTTGCAGGGTTGAGCCTCATCTTGTGTTGACGAAGCCTTTCGAAGAACTTTCGGAGATCGATTAGGTGTTGACCATCGGTTCCTTTGGAGTGAATGATCATGTCGTCCACATAGACCTCGATTTCTTTGTGAATCATATCGTGGAACAAGTCTGTCACGGCTCTTTGGTAGGAAGCCCCAGCATTTCTTAACCCAAATGGCATGACTGTGTAGCAAAAGGTACCCCAAGGTGTTGTGAAGGCTGTCTTATGTTGATCTTCCTCGGCCATAAGAATCTGATTGTACCCAGCGAAACCATCCACGAATGAGCGAACCTCGTAGGCAGCAGTGGAGTCGACTAGCATGTCGATATTAGGGAGTGGAAAATCATCCTTTGGGGAAGCTTTGTTTAAATCCCGGAAGTCTACACAAACTCGAACCTTGCCGTTCGCCTTCCTGACTGTCACAATGTTGGCTAACCATGTCGGATACTCGATAACCTTGATGAACCCCACACTGAGGAGCTTCTCAATCTCTTCTTTGACATGCAGAGACCATTCAGTCTTGATCTTTCTGAGCTTCTACTTTACTGGCCTGGTATCTTCTCTGATCGGAATCCTGTGCTCCGCTACCTTTCTGTCTAAACCCGGCATGTCTTTGTATGACCATGCGAACACATCCACGAACACCCGTAGTAGTGCAGTCAATCTGTCTTTGTCGTCTCCCTTGAAGAAGCTTCCAATCTTGGTTTCTTTTGGCTCTTCTTCGGTACCCAGATTAACAACATGCAATTCTTCATCAGCCTTTGGACCATTCTCGCCACGACTACGGACTTGTTGAGCAAGTTCATTTAAGTATGTTGTGTTTTCGTGGTCTATTTCATCATAATTTGAATCGTTATTAACTTGTTTGTTAAGTTCATTATTAGTTAATTCATCATTTATGATGTTTGCAATCTCAGGGTACTCAGAAATATCAAATTTTTCATTAGCAAAGAAAGGAAACACACGCTCGGCTATGGCCTCCAAATCCTCTTGGGTGAGGGTATTAGAGACACTCTCGGACTCAAAAGTAAGTGTGAGCTGCTCTTCCTTTGTTGCTGTGCGGGGTATGCAACCCATTTCTTGGACTAAGAATTCCTCGGATACTACGGGCCCTTTTGTTGAATACCAATTGTTGATCGGCTCGGAGCTTGGCGGGATCTCACTGATAGTCTCGTTCATGATGACGGTGTCATGGATGGCGTTGACTTGGCATTCATTCATCATGGCAAGCTCTTCGAACATGGAGGCTAAATCTGTCAGTTCTTCCCCCACAGTGATTTCTGTCTCGGACTCTATAGTCATCTTCCTCCCCCACCATTCACGGGGCGACATGGGAGTTGGTTCTTTGTCGGATATCTGGACCTCACAATCGGAGAAGATTTCGAGGCCGGGCTTTTTGACACCTTTATTATTAACCCACAGCTCGGGAAAGATCATGTATGGAACGTCTTCCCCTTAGCGGACAAAATAACCATTCAACGTCTTGCGGTAAGGCCTTAGATTAGGGACTTCATACCGACGGCCTTCTTTACGAGCTCGGGCCTTTTCGTTCTTGATCGCTTGTTCTTGTTTCAAGTCTTCTTTGGAAGGCTCATACCCCAAACGAAGGTGTTCTTGACAAATGGGACTTGCACGGGATGTAGGATTCCTTGCTGATATTTCCCTAAGCCTAAACCAGGGAAGTAGTCCATATTCCTCATCATGCGGAGGACTTTGTGATTGCTGGGGGTCCATGATCCGTTTCCCCTTCTTTGTCAATGGCGTTGATTGAGACGCCGGAGAGAGTGGAGTCTGGTAGACCATGCTGAACTTGGTGGACGGGCTCACCTTTTCTGTGGATAGTGATGTTTTCAGCCATTACGGTCACTATTTCATCACCATTTCGGATCTTGACACATTGGTGGAGAGTTGACGGTACGGCATTAGCACTATGAATCCATGGTCGACCCAACAGTAAGTTGAACGAGGCCGGGATATCAAGCACTTGGAATGGAACGGACATGACCATGCTCCCAAACTCAATGTCTATTTCGATCATACCCATGACTGTACGGGCGGTGCTGTCATAACCTCGGATTACTTGAGTAGAAGGCTTCAAATCAGAATCCTTAAGCCCCAGTATGCCCATGATTCTACCAGGCATGAGATTGAGTGCGGAACCACCGTCCACTAAGACTCTTGAGACGGGCCTCCCCCTTGCTCGTACCTTGAGGTAAATAGCTTCGTTGTGGTCGGAACCAAACGGTGGAAGGTCCATATCGGCAAAGGTGATGACGTTGCCAAAATGAATGTGACCAATCATTGCCGTGAGGTCCTCGGGAGTAGTATCGGGAGAAACTGATGTATCATCGAGATTGCGGATGACAAGATCTCGGTGTTTCTTTGAGGATGCAATGAGGTCCCAAATAGAGATGTTGGCTTGAGTTTTCTTGAGTTGGACAAGTAGAGGATCTTCGGGAGCGTTGTGAGCTTGCGGCTTTTGAGAAGAGGAGCTCGGTGCGGAAGTGGAAGGGTTGCTTGCTATGACTCGACCGGATCGAGTTAGCATGTTGACGTTCCCATCTTGCTTCTTTTTCCTATTCTCTAGTACTTCCCTCATTACCTCATCGTAAGTCACTACATAACAAGAATTGTCAAGTTTATTCATAACATTGGGGCCCCCATTCACAATTGGGATTGAATGGGTGGTCCCCTCGAGTTCTCCTATCTCTATTACATTGACATGCTCGTCATTAGTCACTACAAATTCTTTCTTATCTATGAGATCTTGAATGACATTGCGGAGAACGAAGCAATCCTCGGTGGTGTGGCCACTATATTGGTGGTAGCCACAATATTTGTGGTGAGCATGATTGGGGTGGATCGTCTTGGGTTGGTACCCTTGCACGGGTGTGACTTGACCCTTTGCCTTGAGGACCTCGAACACTTCGGTTTGAGTCATGCCTTGGAGAGGCGTGTAGACACGGTCACTTCGGGACTTCTTCCCTTGAGGCGGAGGAACCTTTTTGTAATTCCCCTTGTCAATAGTGACGGCGTTGACCGAGGCCTCTTTTGTGGAGTTGGAAGCGGCCTTGTAGCGGTAAGTAGGAGTGGTCTTCTTAATCTCCTTGAGCAAGTCATCCATGCGTACCCCCGCCTCATACATTTGGGAGAAGTCGGAGTAGCAAGCCCCACTTAGGTGAGTGCGGAGATCAATCTTGAGACACTTGAGAAATATGTCCATTTGCTCTTTTGTGTTCGGCCTCTCAACAATTTCAGAGAGTTTGTCATTCCATCTCCTTGTGAAGTCGATGAAGGACTCATTGTCTCGTTGAGTAGTGTTCTCTAGCTCTTTCCTTGTGGGCCGGTGAGTGGTGTTGCCTTGGTATTGGTTCTTGAAGGCAAGCATGGCGGAGTCCCAATCAAGACGGACAGTGAGCGGGAGAGTAGCATACCAATCTTTTGCCGCCCCCTCGAGAGTGAGAGGAAAGCATTGAGCCATCACCTTGGTGGAGACCTTCTTTGGAACCATTGCCCAAATATAAGTCTCAATGTGAGCCATAGGACAAGAGTTGCCCTTGAATTTGCTTATGTCGGGCATCTTGAACTTATCGGGAAGAGCGGCCATAGTACTCATGAGGATGGATGATTGATAAAGGCTTGTGTCGGAGCCTTTCCCCATGTTGAGCCCATTGAATTTTTGGTCGATGTAGGCCATGATAGAATCCACCATTTTGGGCTCATTGTTCTCGGAACTTGGTTCCCCCATTTTCTTGGTGCGGGTGTTGACATAAGGACTCTTGAACAAACCCTCGGTCCATTCGGATTCATCATCATTGTTCTTGTTCTTTCCCTTGGCAAGGTTGGTGAGCTTTTCTTTCATTAGCTCCATTTCGGCCTCGTGGGCCTCCCTTTGGCTGTCGAGGTGGGATTGCCAAATGTCGTCTTTGCTTTGTGCCTCCTTGTTAAGGGTGGAGACTTTGCTCTTGGAGGAGTTGGACCATAGTTGAGAGCTGTTCGAGAGACATGGTGTTGCTGCTGCCGGTCATGGTTGATGTTGGAGCTGTTGGAGTGATCTCTTCACGGACTAACCGATTTGCTGAATCCCGGTAGACTTTGTAAGTACCAATTGAACCTATATTGCAGAAGAGGCCCTTGTCAGTCTTGAGTAACACTTGCGGTCCATGAAGAGGCTTAGAACACACAGTTGGGCACACGACTCGAACCACATAAGAAAAGACTCTTTTTTTTTTTTTTTTTATAAGTCGGAGGGAATGAATCCCTTTTGGGGTTTCTAAGAAAATAATGGAATCGTCACACTAGTATATAGACCATCTCGCGGTCCCATATACTCATCGGATTCCATCGCGCTTGTGAATCCTACATGTATCGGGATTAAACTAAATTAATGTAGTAAAGCATACATGCGGGGACGGATTTTTATTTTCGTCCAAAATAACCACTTTTGGGGACGGATTTTTATTGCGTCCCTTTCAACAAGTTGGCATGTATGATTTGAAGACATTAGTTTAGGGAAATCTCGGTACATGGAAACCGACTTGAGTCACGGAGTGTTAGACCCTAACTAGAATTGTGTGGTTTGTGCTCGGCTTGAATATGAGGCTCAAAGGTCACCCCCGGCATGTAGTCTTGAACTACGCCACGGGCTGAGGTTTACCGCTTCGAAAGAGCCAAGGTCTGGTGGAGCTTGAAACTTTCTAGGACGGGCCTCGACGGGTTTGGGGTTGGACTTGTGCGACTCGATAGTGAGCAGTTCATAGGAATATGTGCATGTAGTGTGAGGTCTAACAAGTGACAAAATTTTATTTTTATTTTTTTTTTATTTTTTTTTTTTTTTTTGAAAAGAAAGAAAAACACACAAAACACATAAGCACATAAAATTACAACTCCCGAATCACCCGTGTGACCGGTAAATAAAACACAAAATTAAAACAGTCCGAGGGTTCAATTCTGTTCTGATGCAGGCAACTGTGCCCACACCCACTGTTCTGCTCAGTCACTGAAACCTGTTTCTGTTCTGGAAACCAACCCAGAAGCGTGCGCCTCTGAGTGCTGATGTGGGACGCGCGCGCATGGCGCAATGCTTATGGGAGGCGCGCGCTTCTAGGGCACACCTGTCAGAATGTCAGACTTTGGACTCAGGGGATTGCCCTGGTCCCATGTTCATATTGTAACCCCTGCAGAAGTGATTAGTGCAGAATAACAGAAGAAGAAGATGAAGAACATGAAGAAGTGGGCGATTCTGGTTCTTGATGCGGGATGCGCGCGCCTTAGGCTTAAAAGGCCAGACGCGCGCGCCTCCCCCATCAGGAAACAGAATGCCAGAAAAGATGTAGATTTCGATCAGAATGCAAGTTTAACCCTCAAAAGTCCCCAGCAGAGTCGCCACTGTAGATACCCCGGGGGACCACGGCTTTAGGCTCGAGCGCGTGTGTTATCCTAGGATGTCTAACTTGTTTTTAGAGTCGCCACCTATGTTTTGAGGAACATAAGAAAAACCTATAGATTGTAGCCTAAGTTTGATTACGAAAACAGAGATTCTTTGTTTTGAGGTTCGGGGGTTAGATTACGAGATGGGAAGTACCGAAACACCCATCTCGCCCAACTAAAGTTGGTCTTGCTTGATCAAAATCTACATGAATGAAAATGTTCTTCTTCTTCTTCTTCTTTAAGTCATGAAAAGGGGGTTTAAAATAGAGTTTGGAATGTAGGAGATAACTCCTTAACCAACCTCAATGAGATGAGGTGATCATTAGAGTCATGTCCCAAAATGATTTGGGTGATTGCACATTTGATTAGAGTAAAAGAGAGAGAGGAGATGAAGTAGAAAAGAAAGGAAAAGATGGACTTTTACCTACAATTTGAAGAACTTCAAATGTTGCTTAATGAGATCCTTGGAGAACCTTTAGAAAGTGATTTTTTGTCTAGTTTTTGATGATTTTTCGATCCTTGAAAATGGAGGTAAAGAGAGGTTTTTATAGGTGAAAGAGGGGTGTTTTTGGTGCCAAAACTCAGTCACCAGAAATCCTTCCCGGGCAAAATCCTGTAAATTGAGCAAGGGAGGGAATCCTGGCCAGAAATCTGTAACTGACGCCCAGAGGCGCGCGCTTCCTGCTTGGGGGCGGGAGGCGCGCGCGCCTGGCTCCTCCTGTCGGAGGCGCGCGACTCAGAGAAGGCAATTTTGACAGAATGGACTAGAAAGTCAGCCCTGTCATTCAGTTTAGTCCCTGGACTTAACGAAGTCAGTCAGGAACTTAACGGAAGTGACAGAAACTAACGAGAAACACTTAAAATGGGGAGAAACACAAAATCAAATGTGCAATCGGGGTGAGCGGTCCAAGGCGGGGTGTCTACAGATACTCATAATTGAACATGTCAATAGCATTTACATAACACATAACTGAGGGCAAAGCCACTTTATCATTACACACACAAAAGGCGAAATAAACACTCACGTGGATACTGGAGCCAGGTTCTCGAATCAACATATAACCATCTGAGAGGTATCAACTGAGCATCACCAAAGGGCTGAAACCGGTTCTGGAACCAAACAATAACAACAACAACGAGTGGAAAATGACACAAAGTCATAACCCAAACGGTGACTAAACTCACACAAAGGAGAGCTAGCCAAAACTCAATCCGTGGCCCAAGGAAGGGGGTAAAAATGGGAACCAATGGTAGAAGCCTTACAATGAACTTGGCTCGTGGCCAATAATCCCTACACTGCCCGAACTCCACAAAATACCAGCTGGACTTTAAACACGAGCATAGTAATGAATACTTGCTTAAAAACAACCGGGGCATGATTCCAAAGTAGGGAACCACACAAAGTCATCACAAAGATGCAAACACGTTACTCATAATGAGTTTACAACACAATCCTTTACCATTGACATAAAGTCACAACCCAATCTTTATTATAACATTAAGTCAAACACACAATCTTTTATCAATGACATTAAGTCAAACAAAAAATCTTGCACACACTTGAACACGATCCTCAACAACCAAATACGTTAAATCCATTTCTCACAAAGGTATTACAAAGTAGGAAACCCCACGAAAGCATCATAAAGATGTACAACACCCAAAATGAAACCTAAACGGTTACATCATTCCAAACTCGATCACAAACGGGACCATTCCTAAAGTTTTGTGTTATAAAACACTTACTGAAAACTCGACATAATCTGAACCTGAAACTCAACTAAATAAACCAACTATCTCTAGTAATCAAGAGAGCTTTAAAACGATAGTTTACACGCTTAAAACGGAGTCCGAATCAAGAAGTTATGGCTCCAGAAGATTGAACGTAAAACGGACAAACAGTAAAAGAAGAGGGTGCGCACGCCCTCCCTAAAAGGAAGCGCTTCGCGCCCCTTTCATCAGACATGTTGGTTTTTAGACACTGAGGGTGAGCACGCCCTCCCTAAAAGGGAAGCGCGCGCCCCTTCGCACGGCAATTGCTTAACACAACTCTAAACCTGAGTATAAAACTCACCCAGCGACATTACAGCCCTTCTTAGAACCAAGTCTTATGTACTACTCCCTTGTCCCAAAATACAAGTATCACCAAATTCACCCAAATCACAAAATTAACACTTACAAGTATCAAGTATAACATATATGACTATTTTAACATTTCAGGGGAATTAGTAACTTACCTATTCTGGGAAAAGTATAAATGAAATAATTTTGATCAGGTAGAAATGGCCTTACTCAACGCCCTGAACATTTTGGGTGCTTAGATTTTAAAATAGAGTAGTATAAAAAGTAAGAAAATTAAATAAAGATGAAATCCACCTCTTTTACCATGGATACAGAGAGAGTAAGAAAATTTGGGAAAGTTAATGTTAGGAGTGTGAAATGCTACGCAGAGAGAGAGAGAGAAAAAAAGGTAGGATAAGAATAGGTTGATATTTTCCATTTTCACTAAGCCCCTCTACTTTAACCTTTAAGCACATAAACCCCTGAACTTATATCCAATAAGGGACCCCAAGGTTTCAACTTAATCATTTAACTCCCTTAACCATTATTACTACTAACCAAATAAATAACACAATTAATCAAACAGTATGTGCAAGTCATAAAATATGATGCAACCATAAAATGCACATATAAGTTCAATTAAAATCCCCAAAAATATAAAATAAATAGGGAAGGGTTTTGGGGTCGTTACAATCACTCCCCTTAAAGAAAATTCGTCCCTAATTTTAAGGTAACTTACCAAACAAATCAAACAACCAAAGAGTATTCCTTTCCATTCTCCCGAAGCTCCAAGTAGATTCTTCCACATTATGATTCTCCACACAATTTTAACAGAGGAATACTTTGAGTTCTAAATTCTTGAACTTTGGAATCAATCACCTGAAACTGGATGCTCCTCATAGACATACCGGTTCTAGATTCCTTGTATCTCTGATAACACATGAGATGATCATACAAATTTTTGCAAGCATGGAGATATGAAACATGTATAAATTTACCCAAAGAAGATGGCAACGCAAGATAGTACGCAAGATTTTCAAATCTTTCTATAATTCAAAAGGCCCAATATGAAGTTTTCCATCGAATAGCCAATATCATTAGTAGAAAAGTGAGCGGATTTGTCAATCTATCCACGATACCCAAACTGCATCATGCTTTCTTCAAGTACGGGTAATCCTATTACAAAATCCATCGTAACATTGTTCCCATTTCCACTCAAGTATTTTTAGAGGTTGAAGTAGACCGCGGGTCTTTGATGTTCAGCTTTAACCTCGTTGATAAGTCAAACACTTGATACGTAATCCACATTTTCCATTTTGTATTATTCCACTAAAAATATTGTTTCAAATTCTGATACATCTTGGTACTCTCGGATGAATAATATACTTGAACTCGGGACCCTCATCAAGAACTTGGCGTTTAATTCCATCAATATCTGGTAAAACATAGCCGTCCTCTATAAATTAATACTCCTTTAAGACTAAAAGAGAGATCTTCAAATTTTCTTATTATCTTTGGTTTTATCCACTATCTTTCTCAACTCGAGGTCATTCTTCTGAGCATCTTTTATCCGTTGAATTAAGGTTAGCGATACTCTATTATTCGCAAACATACTACATGTCTCAATTCATAAGGACACCAATCTCAAGCATCTTCCATTCTCGAACCATCCTCGAAACCATGTAAGATTTCTGACTAATAGTATCTGCGACTACGCTATCGATTTGCAACTCTTTCTGGGGAGAAAAGATATCTAACTCTTTTGATTTGTAAAAATCTCAAACTTTGTTCCATAA
>JAOWBW010002943.1:0-46968 GCA_026119855.1 Campanula takesimana | reverse complement strand
TTTCTCCATCGAGTATCTGATATCGATCGGTAAGAAATGGGCAGTCTTGGTCAGTCTATCCACGATCACCCAAACACTGTCAAAAACTTCCCACGGGTACGAGGTAGTCCCGTAACGAAATCCATAGTCACATGCTCCCATTTCCACTCCGGAATATCTAACGCTGAAGTAGTCCTGCGGGTCTCTGATGCTCGGCTTTGACTGCTGACAAGTTAAACATTTCGAAACATACTCGGCTATTTCCCTCTTCATGTTGTTCCACCAAAAGTGTTGTTTCAAATTTTGATACATCTTCGTACTACCCGGATGAATAGTATATCTCGATTTGTGACCCTCATCTAAAACTTGCCTCTTTATTCCACCAGCATCGGGTACGCACAAACGACTACGGAAAGTCAATACCCCATTCAAACTCATAGAAAAATCCTCGAAGTTCTTTTCCTTCATTTTACCCATTACTTTCACTAACTCGGGATCTTCTGTTTGAGCTTCTTTTATCCTCTGAATTAGGGTCGGAGATACCCTAATATTCGCAAAAATAGCCCCATGTCTCGATTCACGAGGACACCAATCTCGAACATCCTCAAGAATTTTCCACTCCGAACCATCTTCGAGGCCACATATGAATTTCTACTAATCGCATCGGCTACCACATTCGCCTTCCCGGATGATAAGAAATCGTAAAATCATAGTCCTTTAAAAGTTCCATCCATCGACGTTGTCGGTTATTAAGTTCCTTCTGCGAGAAAAGATACTTTAAACTCTTGTGATCCGTGAAAATCTCGAACTTTGCCCCGTAAAGATAGTGCTTCCACTTATGAAGAGCAAATACAATAGCCGCTAACTCCATGTCGTGAGTAGGATAATTCTGTTCACTAGGGCTCAACTTCCTCGAAGCATAAGCAATTACCTTCCCATTCTGCATCAAAACACAACCCAAACCCTCTTTCGAAGCATACACTGTAAATTACTAAATCGTCATTTCCATTTGTAACGCAAGAATAGGAGCCCGTAGTTAATCTCTTCTTTAATTCATCAAAGCTGTTTTGATATTTTTCACTCCACATAAACGGTACATCCTTCCGGGTCAACTGAGTCATCGGAGTAGCAATCCGCGAAAACCCTTCTATAAACCTCCGGTAATACCCGGCTAAACCAGAAAAACTCCTGATCTCGGTCACTGACTCGGGTCTCTTCCAATCCACTATGGCTTCTATCTTTGAAGGATCCATAGAAATCCCATATTTAGAAATTACATGACCCAGAAATGAAACATTCTCGAGCCAAAATTCGCATTTACTAAACTTTGCAAACAACTGCTCCCTCGCAAAAGAATGGATAAAACTGTCCTCAAGTGTTGCTCGTGCTCCTCTCAAGATTTAGAGTAGACCAAGAATGTCATCGATGAAGACCACCACGAACGAATCAAGATAAGGATGGAAAACCCGGTTCATCAAATCCATAAACACGGCAGGCGCGTTAGTCAACCCAAACGGCATAACCAAGAACTCGTAATGACCATAACGAGTGCGAAAGGCAGTCTTCGGAATATCCTCCGATCGAATCTTCAACTGATGGTACCCACTCCTCAAATCAAGTTTAGAAAAACACCACGGACCTTGAAGCTGATCAAATAAATCATCAATGTGAGGTAGAGGATACTTGGTCTTCAGTGTAACTGATTCAACTTTCGGTAATTAATACACAATCTCAAAGAACCATCTTTCTTCCGCACAAACAAAACGGTGCTCCCCACGGGGAAACACTAGGGCGGATAAACCTCGATCAAGCAACTCTTGCAACTGAACCTTTAGTTCCTTCAATTCTGGGGGAGCCAACCTATACGGGTGCCTTTGAAATCGGAGTCGTACCCGGCAAAAGGTCTATACAAAACTCTATCTCACGATCGGGAGGCATATCATATTCAGAAGAGAAAACATCGGGAAATTCTCTAACTACCCGAAACACTCTCCAAACTAGGGGATTCTTTCCTAGTATCAAGCACACTAGCCAAGTACCCCTCACAACCACGATGCAATAATCTCCTAGCTTTCACATAAGAAATGATACGAATATTTCTACTCAAAGGACTAGCCTCAAAAACAAACTTAGGCATATTGGGAATAGAAAAAGTAACAACTTCTTACGACAATCAACAGAAGCATGAAACTTGCTCAACCAATCCATACCCAAAATAACATCAAAGTCTTGAATCGGAAGGACTACCAAGTCCGCACACAAGACACGACCACAGATAAGCACATCACAAGCACGAAAGACTTTATCGGTCACCAAACATTATCCTATAGGGGTCGACACCTCTAGCACATAAGGTAAAGACTCAAATGCAGCATTTAGCAAAGAAGCAAATTGCACAGATATGTAAGAATGCGATGATCCTGGATCTACTAACGCACGAGCGCTCACATTAGACACAGAAATAATACCTCCAATAACAGAAGGGTCATCGGTAGCTTGTTGTTGATTCATGGCAAATACCCTTCCTTGGACCTTGGGCTTCCCCGTAGCATCCCTTTTTGACCCTGTGGAGCCCCAGCTCCTACCCCAGTCGGTTGACCCCTACCTCTAGTACAATCCCTTGCAAAATGCCTCATTTGACCACAATTGGTACACTTGCCCTGTTTCTTCCAACACCGGTCCTCTGAATGACCTTCCTTTTGGCAATAGGAAACAAAGTCTCCTATGTTGGTCTCTTTGGTTCCCGAAGTAGTGCCCGGGTTCCTTGGGATTGGTTGCCCTCGGAACTGAGATTGTCCCCCAAAATTACCTTGGTTATCTGAACGGGTTTGTGGCTTGCTCTGCCCTCCCTGCTTGCTAGTGTTAGTCACCTCGACCTTCTTCTTGTGCTCCCCTATATCTTGCTCGATCAAGTAGGCTCGGTCCACCGCATCCTGATAAGTTTGAATCCTTTGTGCTATAAGCTGAGTCCGAATAGAAGTCTTTAAACCCCGGATGAATCTCATAGCTTTCTGTTCTTCGGTCCTCACAAGATAGTCACAATACCGGGCTAATTCTGTGAACTTAGCCGAGTACTGAGCTATAGACAACAAACCTTGCTCCAAGTTGAGAAGCTCGATCTCTTTTCGGTTTGATCCACTACCGGAATAAAATGCTCTTGAACTTTCGCACAAACAATTCCCATGCATACACTGTATGGGTATCATCCCAACTCGCCTTAACTCCTTTCCACCAATGCTCGGCGGCCCCAACCAATTTATAAGCCGCCAAACCGGACCCTATCCTGTCCGTGCACCCAAACACATCATAAATTTTCTCCATAGACTCAATCCATAGTTCGGCCTTCTTCACATCGGGCTCACCATCGAACTCCCTTGGTTTTAATTTCAGAAATTGTTCCAACCCGTATCTCGGAGGTGCCACATGCTCCTCTCTTGGTCCTTGGTCATGAATTGCCTTCATGGCCGCCTCAAACATGCCTTGGAACATAGCACGGTTCTCTTCCCGAAGATCATTCTGATTCTGAGTCCCACTAGAACTTTCACCCGCTCTTCTTCTAGCCATTGTGAACAATTACCTGCATAAAATATCAACCGTTACTCACTCCGAACACAACTACCATCCTAGGTCATACTAATCCACCTAGACTTATACTTAGAGCAAAACCATAGCTCTGATACCAACTGTCGCGACCCCGACCCCGAGGGCCTGGAGTATGCGAGCTGGACGTCGACTTAAACAATAAACTCTAAAATAATGAAGATAAAAATTTTCCTTTTATACCAAAAGATGATAACACAAAGTTTTGAAATCCAACTTGGATAACAAAATATAAACTAGTGTGAGCTCCATAAGCTTACACCCAAAATAATAAAATATACAAATTCTAATGACGTCAAGTTTGGTACAACTATTCCCAAAAAGGTTACACATTTATGTAATGTAAACCCACCAATAACAACTTGCCCAAAAGCTCAACCCTCGCGACGTCCTCCTCGTGATCAGCGAGTCTAAATCCTTTCCTCCTTGGGGGGGGGGGGGGGCTTAAGGAAAAACAAAGATAAAAGAAAGGGGGTAAGATAAATCTCAATAAGTTACTAATGCAACTACATGACATGCTATGATGCGGTAAGCAATAAACAGTAATAAATATCACTTAGCACATAGCATTTATCAATTAACAGATAGCAGCGGAAATAAACAAGTAACAAAGGATATTAGCCAAGGTTTCCCAACTGATAGAACCAAATAAAGGTCGCTGCGCAGCTTCAATAATCAACAGTCAACATCTTCATAGTAGCATGAAAGCTTGAAGAGAAAAACCCCAGTACGGAACCAATAATAATAAAGGGGACAGTGACACAAAGTCAAAGCCCGAAACCAATAGCTAAAATGCTCACAAAGGGGCTAGCTCATCTCACATCCAAGGCCAATCTGGAGGAGGGAAATAATGGGGCAAAACAATGGTCAACATCATAATGGACTTGGCTTGTGCCATCATAATGTTTCGCATCGCCCGAAAACACACACAAATACCAGCTGGACTTTCAAGTAAAGGCTAAGTAATAAAATACTAGCACGATAAACAACTAATGATTCCAAAGTAGGGAACCATTCCAAATAAATCACCACAAAGGTAAACCAATCCAAACAACACATCAAAGATGGCCCACATTCCCAAAACGATACTTAATCAAATTCCATGACATATTATTCACAAAAGAACCAATTCCAATTAATAAAGTGTTCCACGATGTTAACTTAGGTTAATTAGAAGAATAAAACCTAAACTAGGTAAGCCATTTAGTCTTAAACAAGCAAAAAGGCGGAATTCCAGAGCAGGCGGGCGGGCGGGCGCGCTGTAGGGGGCGGGCGGGCGCGCGGTAGGGGGCGGGCAGGCGCTCATTTGCCCAGAAAGTCTGGCCGCAGGAAAAGGCCATGCGGGCGGGCGCCTGGCTCAGCGCGGGCGGGCGCCTGGTCGCCGGGCTGGGAGGGATTTCAGCTGGGTTCTTCCATTTTTCCATACCATTTCAAGCATTAACGAAATCAACACTTCCAATGAGTGTAATAATGAACCAAAACGCCATACAAGCTTGTAAGGGAACTAAACAACACCATCTATTAACCCCAAACAAGATTTCAATCCCCACATTTGATTTATCACAAAAATCACCAAAAACAACAATAATTTCCCAATAAATTCTAAACCTTCACAAATCATCAAATAACCACTTCAAAGCTTCATATATCATCATACAAAATGGGGATGAACAATTTTAGCATATAATGGGGGAAAAGCAACTTACCCGGATTTCTCAAATGTGACGGAACTCAAAATTTCTTAGCTTCCTACGATCCTACCGACGATCTAAACATGTTTCATAAAATGAGCAATAAGAAAAGATGAGAGGAAGAAGGTGAAAATGAAGAGAGAAGGGAGAGAAGAAACTTACCCAACCAAGGAGAGAGAGAGAGAGTATACTGGGAATGGAGTAGGGTGAGGAAGAGAGTGAGGGAGAAGAAAGAGTAGGGAGGAGTTAGTAAAAGAGATTTAAAAACTTACACTTAGGCCCCCTCACTCTACTAACAAATAACCCAATTAACCCCTCTAACCAATAATTCCCTACTACCCACTTAACACAATATCAACCAAATAATGCTAGGCACAATTTAATATTATGAGATATAAAATGCGCACATAAATATTCAAATAAATAAATAAAGTCAAATAATTAATTACGCCATAACTAAATAATTAAATATTTATTATAAGAAAATAGAGACGGGTTTTTGGGTCGTGATAAAGGAAGTTGGCGGTGACGGGGTCGATGTCAGCGGCGGTGGTGGGAGAAAGAGATAGACGGAGAGGAAGACGGATTTGGGGAGAAGGGGAGAGTATGCGTGTCTGCGTTTTTGTAGAGAGAGAAAGATGGAGATAACTAATGAGGAGGGAGGAGAAGAAAGTAGGGTTAAGAAATGAACCCATGATGCAAATTTCCTAGTGTACCCCTGGCCAGGTGGACGAAATTATGGAAATGCCCATGAGTTTAGGTGGCCGTACTTTCCATTTCGGGCGACTTGAAAGCGATGTTTTTGTACGCCAAACTGCCAAAATGGCATGTCTTGTGTTTTTATTATAGTATAGATAGATAGATATTGTATGTCTTGAAAGAGGATAGAAACGAGTGCCAAAATAGATAAATGTGAAATCCTTTAATAAGTCCAGGTGTTTATTTATTTTTTCCTTTCCATTTCATTAGGTGGGTATATATCATTCTGTATCTATATCTCCAGACCAACAGATGATGTAGCTTTAAGAATGTATTGTTCCTTGGTTATACAGCTTCGGGAACTTGTAGCCTTTAAACATTTCTGTCTCGATAGTGTTTTGTTGTGCTCTATTTTCGTTTTGCGACTTTGGACATGAAGAAAAACAATTCTTAGATTTCCTGATCTTAGTATAAATCTTTGTAAATCTTTTTTTTTTTGTTTTGTTTGTTTTCGTTTTGCGACTTTGGACATGAAGAAAAACAATTCTTAGATTTCCTGATCTGAGTATAAATCTTTGTAAATGTTTTTTTTTTGTTTTGTTTGTTCTCTCTTCTTGTTTTTCTGGCTTGGTGACCTGAGAAGACTGTTTATTTTTGGGAATCTATATATAAATAATGGTGATGTAAAAATAGAGTCCCTTTCTAAAATGATTTCCCGCTCAAACACCCTTTCTATAACTGGAAACATGAAAACGTGTTCTGATGGAACATTTTACAACGATGGATAACTCAGATCCATTATTCTAGGTCAATTACCTATACAAAATGTATTCCTTATTCTTCTCTCTGTCTTTCCTCACTACTCCAAACTCGGTCGCCGCCTCGCCTTCTCTCTTCTACCGTGGTCGCCAATGCCCCCTTCTCTATTTTAATGGTCGCCGTTAATTTATCTTCTCACCTCTCTTCTCTTTTCTATTTTCTCTATTCTATTCTCTTCTATCTTATCTATTTCCATGAATGGAGTGACGGGTTGTTGTTTGACGAGAAATGGCGAGAACATCCCCTTTGACGAGGTTTCTGCCTTCCCCCTCACTCTATTTCCATGGTCTTCATCATCACCATATACCCTGAAGCAACTCCGATCAGCACTAATGGACATACCCTGCCCCTTGCCAAGTTTGTGAAGGTAAAAGACTTTTAAGGTTTTCTTTATTTCAAGTTCATCAATTTTCCCCAAATACATAATAATTAAGGCTGCAATTTTGGATTAGAAATTTCAATCTTGAAGCCCTAAATTTGAAGCTTTATTATAACAAGTAGTATCTTTATCTATGAGCTTTATGTGATTAAAATTGTGTAATAAACAAGAAGTAATCTATTTATGGCTTTTAAAGTGATATGGATGTGTATGTTCTATGTTGCTCCGGGAGGCTTCTATGACACTATGATGCAGTTGATTAATCTTTTAATTAGTGTTTAATTTTAAGCAATGTTCTTTCTAAAACATGATTACTTTTATCCAGATGATATTGAATGACCTATTTCTTGAGAAGCGTATTGAAGGCAACTTCTCAACTGTACATTGAGGGATGAATTTCTTGAGAAGGTCTGAGCACATCGACATGGTGTATGTACCTTTGTTCTAAAGTTCTCATTTTTTATAATGGTCATTTATTTAAACAAATTTCCTTTTGAATTCATTAAGGGACGGTGGGAGTTAGTGGGTAAATCTCTATTTGGATTCCAATAGTCTGTAATATTGTTTATATTATTGAATTATTATAATGATGTATTTTTACTGATTCGAATGCTGTAGGTCAGGAGAAAGCTCTTGATACATGATTGCCTACTTGACAGATGCGGATGCTGGAAGGTACTTTACTCGTAGGATCTTTTGTATTGTAGGTTTGAGCTCAAAAAGCTTAGCTGCTGCGTGTAAAATGTAAATGAATACTCCCTCCGTCCCACCCGAAATAGGATTTTGGTAAAATTGACTTTACTTTGACCACGTCTTTCAAAGAAAATATAATAATCCAAATAAAAATTGGAAAATTGTTATTGTATCACAATTAATAATACTCTTAATAACAATTTTTAAATTTATATTAGGATAACTATTTCTTATTTAAATTACATGGTTAAAGTATAAAATAAGCTACCAAAATCCTATTTCAGGCGGGACAGAGGGAGTATATGTGAAAGAAATATACGTTGCGATTGTGACAAAATGCCTTACGGGTAATCTCCATGCGTATAGTCAAAGATGGAACTGAACTAAGAGAAGTTAATTCATTTTGACATAATGACATAATAGAGATTCCGCTGGAGCTTTCAAACCACGATTCTGCATAACTTTTACTTTTCTTTCACTCAATACGTGGGATCTTTCTGCTAAAGTTGTTTCCTGATATAGTATTTCAAACTTCTTCTTATCACTACAAGGAAAGTTAAAACAGAGACGGAAAAATAGAGACAGACGGAGTCTGTAGCTAATTTGGCAACAGATTGGAGACAGACTCAAAATTTTGTGATAGAAAAGCAACCGATCAAAATTTGTCTCTAAATTAGAGACAAATTCGATATCTGTCGCTAAATTTAGAGACAGAATTCGTATCTGTCTCTATTTTAGAGACAGATTTTGAGTCTGTCTCTACTTTAGAGATAGATTTCATGCCTGTCTCTGATTTAGAGACAGATTTTTAGTCTGTCTCTAAATCAGAGATAGATTTTGAGTCTGTCTCTAAATTTAGCGACAGATATCGAATTTATCTCTAATTTAGAGACATATACAAACGATGTCCCTAATTTAGAGACATATTAAACATCTGTCTCTAAATTTAGAGACAAATTAACAATCCGTCTCTAAATTTAGAGACAGATTTCGTAGCTGTAGCTCAATTTAGAGACAGATGTTGAATCCGTAGCTAAATTTAGAGACACGTGTTGAATCCGTAGCTAAATTTAGAAACAGATGTTGAATCCATAGCTAAATTTAGAGACAAATGTTTAATTTGTAGCTAAATTTAGAGCAATTTGCAATTCGGTCACCTAAGTTTGTTCCACTTTTGCAATCCCCAACCTAAGTTTGCAAATCTGCTAATTGGTTGCCTAAGTTTGTCAATTTCTTGCAATTCGCTGCAAAAACTAACTGGGTGTTAAGTTTTTGACAAAATCATAAGCATGTGCGACGCACATGACTTTTAAAGGGTTATTATTGTCATTTGCCAGCATATGTAAGGCACATGCTTCTTCCCCAATTCACAAGGGCATTATTGTCGTTTAACAACTAAGTGATCGACAAATATATTCGCGATTAGGGTTCTGTAATTGGAAATTTACCAAATCTCGACTGAGAAGCGTAATAGGCGAAAATTCAGGGTTTTCTGCAATGACAACGGAGGACGGCATAACTTGGTTCAAGCGTGCAAACGAGTTCTTGCTTGATGGAACACCTTTATATGGTGAGTTTAATATTCGTTTTATTATGTCATGTTTCAATTTCAATCGCTGTGGAACTGTATTAGGTAAAGATTCTTAATTGTTTTATTTTTATGTGAAATGGGTCGCTTATCTGTTAACAATAAAGGTTATATATTAGGGTTTTTGTACTTTTTATCCATTGGTATGTGTGTGTGTGGTCCCTGAGTTGTTCCCTATACCCATGCCTTTGTCTTTATATCACTTGTTTTTGTGAATATTGAATGCTTTATTAAATGTTTTTATGCAGGTATGTCCAATTATTACACTATTAGAATGGTGTATGGGGGACAGTTTGAGAAAGGTGATAACATTGTGTACACTGGTAGTGGGGTTTGTTGGTTTGACTATGTTTGACACGCCCCCAAGTCCCGGGGTTCTATAATGGAACCTCGAACCTGGTGCACGTAACTAACAAGAAGCGGAAAAAAAAACGCGAATGAGACCTGAATAAATCAACTGGTAATATATAAATACTCAAGAGTAACGAACTAAGATAGCTCACAACGAGTTCTATACCAAGAAAATTAAACCAAATGTGGTTATATACAAGTACTATACAAGTCTACCCAAGATACTGAGTCTAAACAACTGATGCAAAATCGTCCTCACCAAAACTGTAAAGGATAACAATCCCCAACAAGAACAACCTGCCAAGTAGGCCCCTGCTAAGTCGAGCATCACAACGTATTACCACTTGCTTTCCTGGGGGGGGGGGGAGAAACAAATAAACAAGGAACGGGGTAAGATAAATCTCAGTAAGTTACTAGATACAAGTACATAGCATGTTATCATGCTCAAGATGTCATCAAGTAACAAGTATATGAGAGGCTAAGCCAACTCATCAAGTAACTAGCACATAAGGCTAAACTATCACGTTACAAAGGATATTCCAACCTTATTCCTCCCAAGTAAACCATTGTTGTCGTTGCTTATTGCAGTTGACAAATCACGATCAATTAAGTTGCTGCTGTGCAGTACACAAGAGGACCCGGTAACCAGTGTCACACTCGAGAACAAGATTCAAGACAAGAGGTATAGCAGTCACTTTATCAGGCGTATTGCTCTAACAAAGGAGGCTATATGCCCTTACTATGATCGGTAGTAAGGGGTCAAGCGCAGATACATAGATCCCCGATTATCACTTAGCCCCAGCACTCGCGATAAGCGTGAACCTATATATCTCCGAACAAGCAAGGACCAGCTGGACTCACACAAGAATGCACAAGTAGTATTTACTTGAACTACGAGAGTAGAATTAAGTCCAAAAGTAGTGGACTAGCTCTTCATGAACCATGTAATCATGTGCTCACCAAATACAAATACACGTACGCAATAATTGTGAATACAAATCAGTATAACAATGGCACATAATGTGTCCACGTAACACAATCAAGCCAAATTAGAGTCTATTAATAACAGACCCCAACCAAGTAGTAGGGTAAGTCATACTATATTACTTTGTCATATGAAATATTTGCACGTACATATTCATATAACCTTTAACACACTAATGTGTCTATCACGATACCCTTACTTCCAAGTAGAGCCCAACATCTTAGACTCTAAGCACGTAGTCGAATAGGTCGTATTGTACCTAGTCACAATCATATCTCGCGTATATGTATCGTTAATAATCGAATACATTTTCCAACACATATTGTGTTCTGTAATCATTCTTGTTGACTTAAATCGTAGGATTCATAGTTATATGAATTATCTTCGTATTACACTAGTCCCTCATTCTTTAGGAACTCAACTCAAGAACAAGATATCTTCTTTATACATTATATACTTCATTGAGTATATGCACGATTAAAACCAATTACTAGCACATTAGTGCTTGTTCATAGCACTTTCAATACACACGTATTAGATTCAAGTATGTCTTAGAGTTGTTCATTCTCTATCTAGTTCTATATTCCAACTCTTTGGTTATTCATATCATGTATCAAGTAATCAACAAGCCACATTCTATCAAGTAGTTATGTGCAAGATTTGCACATACACATCAAGAATAGTTCTAACACGTTAGTGCTTGTTCATAGCACTTTCAAGTTCATTACCATGCACATGTATTGGTTTCAAGTCATGTACAAGATTTTATCATCTTACATTCAAGTTCTCAATCCAATTCTTTGGATGCTCAAGACATGTACAAGAATTAATTATCTTATACTCAAGTTATTATTCCAATCTTTGGATATTCAAGTCATGTACAAGATTTAATTATCTTATACTTCAAGTTCAAGCTAAGTAGATGAGTTATACATCTCATACTTACAAGTTCTTAATCCTATACTTTGGATGTTCAAGCTCAAGACATTGTTCTAGTGCCCCTAAGGTACACAAACATTGATTTCAAGACACATGTAACACATTAGTGCTTGTTCTTAGCACTTTCAAGACATATAAAAGAGTTGTTACTCTTATACTCAAGTTCTATATTCAATTCATTGAATATTCATGTTCAAAACATTATTATGATGCCTCTAGTGCTTCATAACACTTGCAAGATCATTCATACACAATGGTTATGTTGTAAGTTCAACATCTTATATTCAAGTTTACATTCCAATTATCTTTTGGATATTCATGTTCAAGACCACGTTTTGATGCCCCTAAAGTGTCACAACACTTGCTAGGACATCTTATACTAAGGCTATATACCTTAATTAGGATCAATTCTAGCTTAATCAAGCTTTGAACCACATTTTTAGTTCTCAGGGAAAGCGGGCGGCGGCTCAAATAGGACCGGGAGGGCGCTCACTTTGATTGGTTTTATATGGGAAATCTTTCAGATAGAATGGGCGGCCGCTCAACAATTTCTGTGCGGTCGCACACTAGGGCGATTTACAGCAAATGCTCAATTCTTTCCCAGGTTAAGAATTCTCCGTCCCAAGCGTATGAGTATATTTTTACTAACATAATAACAATACCAAGAGTACCTAGGAGTGAAGTATCATACACAGGACACTATTTCAAGTTCATTTCATTTCTTTTACCGTCCCACAAATAATAGGATAATTTTCTTTTATTCTATTTAAATATTTCACCATCCCAGAAGTATAAGTATAATTATACTAACACCTCTAAGGCATATACTAACATGCTTAGGATCTTTATTTCATGTCTATTCATTTCATTTACAAAGTCTGAGAATACTCCCTTTGTCCCAATTTTACAAGTATCACAAAAATCATTCCAATCACGAAATTAACAAGCACAAGTATCAAGAATAACATATAGGCATTTTATTACAAGCAAGGGGGAGCTAGTGACTTACCTACTCCGAAATCAAATTCACCCAAACTAATTTCTGTTTGGCAGGAAATGCTCTACTTACCGCCCTGATCATTTATGCGGAGTCGGATTTTCGAACAGAGGCATAATTAAGCAAGAGGGATCGAGAATAGGGTAAACCCTAACTTTTCTTCTGAGACAGAGAGAAAGAACGAGAAACATTTGGAGATAATGATACTGAGAAAGGCAAAAACAAGGTTTATCCTTTGCAAAATTCCACAATTGACAACTAGGCCCCTCAAGTTATAACTTTGACAAAAAGGCCCCTAAACTTTAATTTTTACAAATGACCCTAATGTTTCAACTTGAACAATTAGGACCTAAACTTGCTCAATTAATTAAATAATTAACTCAATTAAAATAGCATATAATTATGCAAATCAAGAATTTAACAGGAATTAGGACGGGCGTTACAATTTTATACCTGATAAGGTTAGGCTTTGTGATCTAAAAGATATGCCAAGCAAATTGGGATTAAATTATAGTGATGAGAGAACAGTTTTTCATCAGAAAATGTATGCTATGAGTAAACAGATTGGGTTTAGAACACTAAGGAATGACCAGGATGTGTTAGACATACCAAAGTACATAAATGTAAGGGAGGAAAGGGAGGCAGAAATATATGTCGCATTGGTTGATGAAAATGATGTTAATGAAAAGAATGATAATGTGGAAAGAGTGAAGAAAAAACAACAGTGCAAAGGGAAGGGTAAAGAGAAGATGGCAAGTGAAGTTTCAGACAATGATGAGAATGATATAAGTGACTCATTATCTGTATTTGAGTCAATGAGTGATAGTCAATATGATAGTGCAGATGATGACTTGTGTTATGATAATAATGTTGATGTGGGTGTTGAGTATGATGGTGTGTCAGTGGCTTCTAAGCAAAAAAGGAATAGCCAAGTTAAGCAGCAAACCAATAGATGAATTGTCAAGTGGGCTTGGGAAAAGGTCCCAATAGATGATAGTGATTATGATACAGATGAAGGGATAAATGGATATCACAGTGAAGATGAGAGTAGAATACCTAAGGGAAGAATGTTTGATCCAAGAATTGACATGGAAGAACCCAAATTTGAATTGTTGATGCAATTTAAAGACTATATAGAGTTTCAAGAAGCTGTCAAGAGGCATGCTATCAAATTAGGGAAACCAATCACAGTTCTTTTCCAATGTAATGAAAAGGTGAAGGCAATTTGTAAGCAGCCTTGTCAGTGGAGTTGTTATGCTTCAAAAGAGCCACATGAGAGTCATTTGATTATCAAAACACTTAATCCAGTCCATACTTGTGGAAGAATTTTCAAAAGCAAGCATACCACATCATCTTGGATTGATCAAGAATTCTTAAGTGAATGGAGAGAGAACCCAAACAAAAGTGCAAAGGCAATCAAGTTGAAAGTTTTTGAGAAGTATACACTCAATGTCTCATGTAATCAGGTGTACAGAGCTAAAGAAAAGGCTCTTAAAATGATCAATGGGTCTGCTGAAGTTCAGTATTGTAAGTTGTGGGACTATGCAGAGGAATTGAAAAGAAGAAATCCTGGTTCAACTGTGACCATGAAGCTGGTAGATGGCAGTGTGGAATTGGGACAACCAAGGTTTGAGAGATTTTATGTTTGCTTGGCAGGACTAAAAAATGGATTCAAGAACTGCAGGCCCATATTGAGTGTGGATGGGTGTTTCTTGAAAGGTGATTATGGGGGTCAATTGTTGTCAGCCTCAGGTATAGATCCAAACAATAATTGGTACCCAGTGGCTTATGCAGTGGTGGAGAGTGAATGTAAGGATTCATGGACATGGTTTATGGGCCAGCTGGTAGAGGATCTTCAAATTAGGGATGTAGGTTTCACAATTATGTCAGATAAACAGAAGTGACTAATAGAGACAGTTAAAAATCTTCTTCCAAATGCTGAACATAGATTCTGTGTGATGCACATGCTTGGGAATATGAGAAATGCAGGTTTCAAAGGTATAACATACAAGCATTTTCTATGGAATGCAGCAAAGGCAACTACTGTGCCAAGGTTTAAACACTGGATGGAACAGATTGCTGAGCATGACATCAATGCATTTCATTGGTTTGATGATAAGCCCCCTGAAAATTGGTATAGGTCAGCATTTGGCACCACTGCAAAGTGTGATATATTGTTGAATAACTTGTCGTAGAGCTTTAATAGCCACATTTTGGATGCAAGAGAGATGCCCATTCTGTCATGTCTGGAGTCAATTAGGAAAATGTTGATGGTTAGGCTTGAACATAATAGGGGTGTTGCAGCAAGAACATGGAAAGGGAAACTTTGTCCCAAGATATTTAAAGAGTTAGAGAAAAGAAAGAAGTTGGTAAATGAATGCATTCCATCTTGTGTTGATGGTCAGAAGTATGAAGTTTCATGCATGTATGGTCCACAATACTCTGTCAGTCTTGCAGATAGGAGTTGTACTTGCAGAAAATGGGATTTATCAGGTATCCCATGCAGTCATGCCATTGCATGTATGGGATTGATAGAGGAAGATCCTGGAAATTATGTTGAAGAGTGCTATTGGGTGAAAACATACAAGATGGTGTACAGGTTTTTGATCAATCCCATGAATGGCTCAGATATGTTGCCTAAGTCAGGGTATGAGCCTTTAAAGCCTCCAAATGTGAAAAAAATGCCAGGTAGACCCAAAAAGCTAAGAAGAAGGTCATTATTTGACAAGGATAAGGAAAAGGAGAAGACTGATGGTGTAGTTGTGGAACTAGCATCTGAGCTTGAAGATGGAAAAAAAAGTTGAATAGGAGAGTTTATACCAAGTCAACTAGATGCAGTGTGTGCAAGGAACTTGGTCACAATAAGAGGGGATGCCCAATTGCTAAAGAACAGGCTGCTGTTGATGCAGCTTTTGCAGCTGTGAATGAATCTGTGCAAAATAAAGATGATACTGCTTTTGAAGATGTTAATGAAGCTGAGCAACTAGCACATCAGACACTAAATCAGGTGAAATCATATTAACACTATTAAATTTAATTATTGCATTCTTACTTGTCATTGTTTAACTTTTTTTTTTTGCAGGTTGAAGATGAATTGATACATCTAAACAAAAGACAAAAGCTCCCAGCCAAGAGAAAAACAAGCAATGAAGCTGTGCAAGTACCACACCAGACAGTGCATGAGGTTCTATCACATTACTTGTCATTGTTTAAGTCTTTTATATGATACCACATTCTTATTGTTTTTACTTAATTCAGATGGAAACTCAATCTGAGACAATCAATGAAGAGGTTGCAAATCAACCACCACCAGGGGTGATGCAAATGGTTGTTCCAATTGGGAGAGAGAAGAGTACAATTAATCCAACCTTTGCTGATATTGGGTCATCTTCACCAGCCAAACAACCACAAGAGATAAACAAACCCAAAGAAGGATACATACAAAAGGGGGGGAACTTATATTACCTTATCTCAGTTAAAAGCTTCACAGGTGATCAATCCATCAACCCAACCTGAACCAGAGAATGAAATTGGAATTAGAAAGGCAACTGCAAAGGCAAGTGGAAAGAAAAATCAGAAAGCAAAGCAAATTGCAAAAGTGAAACTTAGAAGGTCAGCAAGGTGTGAAGCAATCAGGTGGAAATCTCCTAAGCAGATTGATAACACACCCATAGATTTGACAAACGATGTGGATGAAGACGGTGATTGAAGAATTTATTTTGGTACAAAACAAGCAATGTAGGGTTGTTTTTGGTTTAGTAATGCCCTTGTATGAGGGGTTGGTACAAAACTTTATTTAAGACTGCTTTTGTGAATGTTTATGGCCATGCTCCTTGTTTGTTACTCTTCTTTTGTGAATGTTTTGTTGCACTGACAATTGATGCAAGTTATATATGGAATGTTGGTCTTTGTAAATTTATTTGGTTAATCTATTATTGGCTCAGCTTTTGTGGTAATGCCCTCTGTTTTTTGGTATTTGTCACGGCATTCACATTCCATTGAAATGTAGTATTATGCATAACATTACTAAGCCAAAATACATCATATTAGATAAATTACCATATTCCAATACACAACCATAGTTGATTATATTGGTCATAACTCAGCCAATAATCAAGAAGTACAACCATGATAGTACAAGCAGAACCAACAAAATAACTATCTTCTTCCTTTGTCTTGCAACTGTTAGCTCCAAACCATTTTTCTTGCGAAGCAAACCCGGTATGATGACAGTAGATCTGAAACACATGGGTGGATCTATCCAATTGAAATACTTGCAGTCAATCGGTGTCTGCAATTGCCAAAAAATTCACCATTATAAATTTTAAAAAATGAAAAAAAATATGCAATCTTCTTAACTACAACTGAAAATTAGATCTTACCCCATTGTTTGGAAAATTCATGAACCTCCTACCAGGGTTTATATCGGTCCAAGAAGTTTGTTCTATTGCCTTAAATCCACATCAACAATACAGTTTGGAGGAGAGAACACACAATTTTGAAGGCTGGAAGGGTCAACAAGATGGCTGATGTTGATTTTGAGAAGGAACGGGAGAGAAAATTGGGTAGTTATAAAGGGAGTAATTTCTCCCATTAATGGTACCAACTATGGTTTTTGATGGTATTTATGAAGGAGAAGAACGCGTATATCCCGCCATAGACAAACAACAGCACGTGCCTTACATATGCTCAGGCCAATGACAATAATAACCCTTTAAAAGTCATGTCGTCGCACATGCTTATGATTTTGTCAAAAACTTAATACCCAGTTAGTTTTTTCAGCGAATTGCAAGAAATTGACAAACTTAGGCAATCAATTAGCAGATTTGCAAACTTAGGTTGGGGATTGCAAAAGTGGAACAAACTTAGGTGACCGAATTGCAAAAACTTTGGCAACCAGCATTAGGCTACAGATTAGCTACATAATTTTTCTGTCGCTGAACTTAATTTAGAGACAGAATTCTTGTTTTAGCTATAGATTTTGCTGTCTCTAAATAGCATTTTCCTTGTAGTGTATTGAGTGTTCACAGATTCAACGCGATGTGTAATTGTTGAACTCAGGTAACTAATAAGTAATGACTGATCTATTAGTTTATTTGGTCAATTTTTTTTAAAAAAATAAATAAATATATTATTCCGTTCTTTCACATGTATCACCACACTCCACATCACATACTTTGGCAACTGCTGCAACTTAAGGTTACTTCTTGGTGGTTTTCTTTTTACAGAAATTCCAGCATGGGGCTTTGGATGCGTTGTTCTTTGGGTTGTCTTGTGTTGTTTCTATGCCTTTCTACACTGACTGTCTTCCTCTGCTTTTATGGGTATGCCTTTTTCTCTTTCACTCACACACACTAGAATTGAATCATATTGTACAAAAATTACTGAATTTCTATTTTAATGGGAATGCCAATTAGGTGTGTTATGGGGTATGTATTAATGTGTGCATAATGTTTTCTTAAGTAAAAGATATTATACTCCTTCTGTCTCAAAATGAATTGTCCAAAAAACGATCAAATATGCTCTTGACTCAAAATAAATGTCCATTAAAATTTCAAATTTTCTCTTGGCCGAGGGAAAATTTGATCATTTTTTTGGGACAGAGGTATTGTTAGTTGAAATTTCTATTGAATGAATACACTTTTGTCAACTTTGTCTGATAATGTCAAGTGGGTGTACGCATAAAGCTTAACTTTCTAATGATATGCCATGGAGGTGTGTTATTTGTGTATTTGTGGTGTGTGAATACATTTCTAAGAAAATAGTCATTTTCACCTTGATTTTTATTTTTTAAGGGTTCACCTTGATTTCCTAAGGACCTAAAATACCCATTTGTTTACTTTCTTGCTTGGCTGCTACTGTTTCTGAGTAAAATGTCATGGGTAGTCTCCTGGACGTGAATGTTATCATTCCAAAAAGAATTAATATTAGTTACAAATATCAATGATATAAAATCCCCAATTATTTTCTTTTATTTGCAGAACACTGAATTGTGAGTGACATGATTTGATGTTGTAAAGTGGACATGGAAAATTGGCCATACAAATGACCATATTGATGGAATTTTGTGATTGCACAGGGATTGTATAAAGGTATTCTTTCAATTTATCTAATATTAATGTTATATTTTCTTCATGAATGGAGTTTAGCTATAATCATCAATCAGTGTTGTTGTGCTTCTTGTGCTTCATCAGACGTGGTATCAGCACCTAGACCCAGTTCTCTACCAATGAGTAGAGTGACAGCCACCGAAGATGAGAAAGAAAATGCTTTGGATTATGGATTGCCTTCTTCACACACTCTTAACAATGTCTGCTTATGTAGGAAATGAAATTTTGTTGATGTTTCTATGATTTTCTTTTTATTTCTTTGGTGAGAACGACTTGAAGTCAGTTAAGCTTCTTGTGAGCTATGATTGTCTAAATTTTTATGGATTGCCTAGGAACTGAAATTTTGTTGATGTTTTTTTTATTATTATTATTTTATTTATTTGGTCAGAATGACTTGAAGTCAGTTAGGCTTCTTGTGAGCTATAATTGTCTAAATTTTAATGGATTACCTTCTTCACACACTCTTAACAATGTCTGCTTATGTCTGCTTATCTAGATACTGAAATTTTGTTGATGTTTCTATGATTTTCTTTTTTGTTTCTTTTGTGAGAACGCCTTGAAGTCAGTTAGGCTTATTGTGAGCTATAATTGTCTAAATTTTTGTGATGTACTATGAATCTCACATTGCCAACGTCCTTGATCTGATGTAAAGACGCAGCGGAATAGAAACTATTAATTGATCTACATCAATTAATCTGCAAGGAATAAAATTCCCAAGAAGAATTTCAATGAAATTCTTGAACAAGAAATAAAGGAGGTGAAAGAGGGATAGATAATTGCAAAGCAATCGAATTATTATTGAACAAAAGTTAATTTTCGGAATACAACTTGAGGCCTATTTTATAGTGCCCATAAAACTTGAAAAACAATCCTAAACCTTCTAGAATTACTCCTAACCTATATGGTAACATAATAGGACTTCAAAATAGCAAAATAAATCCTAATCCTATTTTAAAGTGCCCATATTTGAATTTGGTTATTGCTATTGATATAGTCTTGCTACTTTTCTTTCTGCCAATATGTTTCAGTCTTTGGACTCCATTTAAAAGTTGTGGCTATTTTCATTTACAAGGATGAAATGGGAGGATGCAGTGAGAAGACATATGAATCTATTTCAAGTTTCAATCAATGATGCCCAACAAATGCTGCTCTTTTGTTTTCTTAAGACCAAGAATGTTCTTAATTAACCTCTATAGTTATAGCAACCCTTATAATTTAGCTCATGTTATTTGTTAAAGTTTTTTTGTCGTGCGTTCAACGCACGGGTGTTACACTAGTTATCAGTAAAGGATGCATAATTACCCTGCAACTCCAATGGCAACTCCAATGGCAACTCCTTCAACCCCCTTGCTCTGTTTTCATAAAGTAGATCGCTAAAATAAGTACATATTGTTTAGCACGGTTCATTTCAATTTTCAACATGAACTAGTGGGTAACCCGTGCTTTGCACGGGAAACTAATTTACTATTTTTTTCGTATTTTGTTTTTTATGATTTTATTTAGTAGTGTAACATAATAACTTTTTTAATATAACTATATTGTATATGAATTAAAATGTTTGCTTATAAATTTAGGAAAATTGTGTTAATTTTTTTAGTAATAATTAAAATAATTATTATAACTAACTAATATTATAATTGTACTTATTAACATATATAATAACTATTTTCTCAAAAAAATATATATATAATAACTATTATTATTCACTAATGATACTAATAGTTATAATTAACCTATATATTAACTATTTTAATTAATTAATACTCCCTACACCCTAGATTAAGAGTCCTACCTTGTTTGTGCACACTTATTAAAGACACAATAGAAAATTGGTAAACATTGCAAGTGTGTTGAGGGTATAATTGTCCAAAATACTATTCATTCTTTCTCATCATTTGTCCTTTTAGGAAATAGACTTTTAGTGGGACGTACAAAAATAGAAAGTAGGGCTCTTACTCTCGAACGGAGCGATACTAGTAATATTAAATATTAACATTTATTGTATAATGATTAACTAATACTATTAATAATAATAGTTAACTTATATAGTAACTATTATGATTAACTAATAATACTATTAATAGTAATATTTAATATATATAGTAACTATTATGATTAACTAATACTATTAATAGTAACTTTTGGTTTATTTAATAGTTAATTATAATAGTTAAATATAAATGTTAATTATAATGATAACTATTAATAGCCAATTGTTATTTGTTTAACAATATTAACTAATTATATTAATTACTATATAAAGTAATTATTATAGTAACTATTACTAATAATAAAAATAATTACTACATACATATGGTAACTATTACAGTTAACTATAATACTAACTAAATTACTAATAATAGTAATACTTAACTATAGTACTTAACTACTATAGTTAACTATTACTAATAATAGTAATAGTTAACTATAATAGTTACCCTATATAGTAACTAATATTATTAGCTAATAGAAAAAATATGAAAAGTCACTTATTTAAAAGGGTAGTGTTGATGTGGCATCACCAAATTCAAGCTTCAGGGCGGATCCAGTGTGTGACCAAGGTGGGCAGCTGCACACCCTGGAATTTCCAAAAAAAATACCGGGTAGTTATAAAAAATATAATAATAATAATAAATAAAAAAAGTTAGGGGTGTAAGTTGTTATTTTTGAAAGAAGAGGGGTGCAGAGTGTTAAACATAATACAAGTATAGTATTCTTATGCCCGATGTCCTTCTTGTTGCATTTTTATAGTGTAATTTTAAATTTTTTGTCATTTAAAGTTTTAAGCCGACCTGACCGGACCCCAAAAGAAAGTGCACACCCTCACCTCAAATCCTGGATACGCCACTGTCAAACTTCTTCCATGACTTGTCCACATGGCAACACCTTAGCTCTTCTCACCAACTTTTATATATATATATATATATATATATATATATATATTTGTTAAAGAAACTATTTGTTGGAATTGCATGTTACTTGGAGGTCACATGTTCGTACGAGTGGCAATAGCAGAAACAGCCTCACGGATTCTCGGGCCGTCCATAAAGAGGTAGATGATGGGTTAGCCTATGGGCCCGTCGGGTTATTTTCCTACTCCCTTCGTTTGAAAATGATCATATAATTTGACTATTCAAACTTTATAAAAATATGACCACTTGTGTCACTAACTATATTTTGTTTATGCACTTTTAAAACCCAAATTATAAAAATGAGAAAATATTTTTGAGCTAATAAAAAATGACAATAAAAAATGATAAATGAGAAAATCATTTTGTGACTGAGGAAGTATTCTGGGAACATACATACAACCATATGTTACATACGCAGACATGAATGAAAGCTGAAAGATTCACATTATAAAAGCAATAAATCAATAATGAGAACTTTATGGCTTTATGCACTATATTGTCACAATCCACAGCATGAAAAGGAAAAAAAAAAGATAAGATACCCACCAACATTGTTTCACCTACTTTAACATATGGAGAAACAACATTATTTGATCAACCATCTTACCTTCTAAATGATTTACAATCTTTTTGAGCGCTCCTATTTACACCCCCATAATTTTTATGCGGACGCACTTTTATGCTTGAAAATTGAAATGTTATGCTGGACAACATTATAAAATATGAATGTAGATGACCTAGAAGTTTGGATGGTGTCACACACTCTTGAATCAATTACTTGATGCATCTTTGTTGGCTTTTAAATTGCCTCTTGCATACAATTTTCATTAAGTTACATTGATGAAATGTAATGATGAAGAATATCCCTATCCAAAGAAAGAGTTACATTAAACCAAGGTTTTAAAAAGCGCTAGACGGTCGCTAGGTGTCGCATCTGGGCCTAGCGCCTAGGCGGGGCCGAGAATTCAGACATAGTTATAATATCTTAGGCGGGACCAAGGCGTTTCATGAACGCCTAGCGCGAGCGACTTTTAGAACACTGCATTTGTGACATCCCGAAATTAAGCTCGATATTTTAGGCCACATGCTTGCATGAACATTGAAGATATAATTGACACAAAATGGTCTTCACGTGCCTAAGCTTGAGGTGGTGTAGCATGAAAATTGAGTTGGTGATTCATCATCATAGAAATATCTATTTAAAGCTATTGGAAATACTTTAGTGCATGAAACAATTTGGTAGTCATATTAAGAGATGGCCGAGAGCTTTCTTATATGTTTTGTTTGATGTCAGTTGGTTGTCCGATTATTATTAGTTTTGAAAGTGAGACTACACAGTATCGATTCTGTGTCAGTTATTATTTCTTTTTATACCCGTCTTATCGTAGTACTCCATTTTATTAATACGTAGTTCATTTGTTCGGTCCCAATTGATTATTGCTTTGGAATTGAACTTGCTCGGTTAATGTTATGATTATTTGAAAAGCGTGATTTATGTGTTATTAGTTCTCAAATATGAGATTGGTTATATGGAATAGTTGCGATGTAGCTAATTATGTAACGGTAGCAATGGACTTGGTTATTGTGTTTGCGTTGGGTCCGGCTCCGAGAGGGCGGCCAACGATTGAATTTGAGTATCATTGTTAAGTCATTGGACCCGAACATAATTAGGACATCGGACTGTAACGTATGATTGGTTGGAATTACGAAATGAGTCTCATTGGCATGTCCATATTTATAATTTCATGGACAGTGTTATTTGGTGTTTGTGTTCCATTGGCTTCTGTGATATTGTGTATCCCCTTTCTTACTGAGCCCCCATCTCACCCCCCTCCAGTTTCAGTTTTGCAGTTAAGCGATGATCGGGATGAAAGGATTTGGGGCGGAGCAGTTTATAGAGCATTTGAGAATTATTAGTAATGAGGCTTTGTATAGTATTTTAGAGCTGTAAATTGTACTATTTTGATATTTATGGAATTTAGAATTTTCGGGGTGTTACAGCATTAAACATAAACTATCAAAAAATATGTTTTACTTATTATTTGTTGTATGCTCATAGAAATAGTTACATCAATAATATTATTTATAGGATTAAATCGCAAATAAGGGTTTAGGAATGATTAGTTAAAGATGTGGTCTCCCAAGAGAACAAGGGGATCCGTCTCATGTATTAGACGGGTCGACCATGACTCATGGGGCATGACCCGCCACGTGGCAGCCTCCCATAGGTCCCAATTTTTATTTTATTTTTGAGTTTTTATACTATTTTTTCGGCTTTTCCGTCGTTTACCAAAAGTAATAGTTACCATAACTTAATGTAATGACTGTATACATATAAAGTAACATTGTTCATAAGTAAACGTAACAACTGTTTTACAAAAACAAAAGCTCGTTTTACCGATTTTTTTCAAATGTAATACTAACTATAATTACATGTAACCCAAACAATATCTAAATGTAATTATCATTTATACTGAAATGTAATAATGCTTTTGCAAAAATGTAAAATATTGTGTATTTTGATTTAATTTTTTAAAAGAAAGTAACATTTGAAAAGTAACAACTCATATATATGAATGTAATTGTTTGTACAACTAAATGTACACTTTAATAAAAAAAATTATAACATATTTCTATAGATAATGTAATACTTTTACATGTAACACTAATCAAGTGTTTTTAGCTCTAAAAATGTAAATGGTTGAATTATTACTTTTTCTATACATATGTGTTACAATTATGTATAAAAATTATTACATATAAGTAACACGTTCGTTATATTTTAGTTGTAATAAGTATTACTTTTGGCAAACGAAGAAAACATAGAAAAAAAACTGTTACTTTTCTGTATATAAGTATTATTTTATGTATACAAACTGTTACTTTATATGAATACAGTCATTACATTAAATTATAGTAACTACTCCCTCCGTCCCAGAGTAAGAGTCCTACTTTCCATTTTGGTACGTCCCAGAGTAAGAGTTCTATTCCTAAAATGGCAAAGAATCTTTACTATTCACTCCACTCATTCTCTCTCTTATTTTACTTTTATACTCACAACACCAATCAATTCACTATTCTCTCCCACTCATTATCTCTCCTACTTACTTTTACACTCACAACATTTACATCACTTCCAATATTTATTAATAAGCGTGTAAATGAGGGGTAGGACTCTAACTCCGGGACGGAGGGAGAGGCTGCCACGTGGCAGGGTCGACCCCTGGGTCCTGGAGCCGGTTCAATGGGCCGAGCCGAGCGGGTCAAAAAAAACCGTCTCATGGATGAGACGGGTTGTGTATTCCGCACACAAGTCTTTGTCTTAGTTAAAACGGGTCAGTGTTTCAAAATTAGCAAATAAGGATATGAGTCGACAAATGACAAATATGAGTTTTTTTTTTTTAACGAAAATGTTGAAAAAAAATTAGTTAAGTTATTATGTGTTCCTCTTTTTAGGAATTTATCAAACTATAATCTTATCTACTCTCTTTGGCTCATAACAAAAGACTCAGTCTTTCGTATCTTATTGGAATGTACCATTTTCTCAAAATAAAAAACTATACTCACCTTTCTTTTTCATTCTCACTCACAACAATTATCCAATGTTCATTACTCCACTTTCTTTTTCATTCCCACTCACAACACCTATTTTTCCAACATTTTTCATTAATTTATGTTCTAAAAGCAAATGAATGCTTTATGAGACATAGAAAGAATTTATCATATTGTAAATGGTTTTTTTTTTTTTTTTTTTTTTTTGTAACAGACGAAAAAGAAAATTGTACAATATTTGTGGAGAGAGAAACATTAGGAGATGTTTACTTAGCATAACTTATGATTAACCAACTTTATAAATTACTACTCTCCCTCTGTCCTTAAATGAGTGTCCATTTTCAAAAAGAAAAAATTGTCCCAAAACGAGTGTCCATTTTGATCATAACTTTGTCGCTAAATAATTTTTTTCAAATTTTTTTTCACCGGTCTCTTTATGCTTGCAAAAATTAAATGTTTGTAAAGAGGATTACAAGATAATATACGAATTTTGTCACCAAATTGTACATAAAGTTATGTCTCTCAAAATGAGATTTGGACACTCATTTAGGGACATAGGTAGTAGTTTTTAATTATTTACATCTCTTTTTGTCTTCTAAGAGAGAGATTAAAAAACTTAAATTAGTCAATAAGTTTGATTAAAAACTAAAAAAAAAAAAAAAAACGAGTTTATTGCAAAATTGACATGCGTACTATCAGTTTTTATTAATTTGACTTGCAAACTTTGGAAACATCAAATGTGTGTTGCCTACTTAATGTTTTGGAAATTTTGATACAACTTTTTTAACACTCGTTAAAAACATAACGGAGCATAACAGATGTTGACGAAAAATAGGCATGTGCAGTGCACATGACTACTTATGTTTGCAATTACTTATTTAACCCTCACTTGATATGGCCATCAAAGAAAAAGAAAAAGAAAAGGAAAAAAAAAGAAAAGAGAAAAAGGAAAAAAGAAACACATGTTTTCTCCCATACCTATCCCCTCCCAAATTCACCACCGCTGTCCATCCACTTTTCTCCGTCTGTCACCCCAACTTTGTTAACCCATCATCTAGACTACTGCAGCCGCAAACCTTTAGCCGTAAATGTCGACGCCAGTTAAGACTTGCCTCGTATTCGCCCAACATGACGATATTTGGGTTGATGGATATGGCTAGATTGCGGGTTGTTTCTACTCCAGTATCGGTTTCGTCGAGAAGATTGTATAACTGGAGGATGAAATTGACGGCTTCAATTAATCAATTTTTCGATTTCCTTTGAAATGATCTGGGTTTCGATTTTTGAGATATGGTAAATGCTGAAAAAGAAACATCCAAAACATCAGGAGATAGCTTAGACGGCCTCTTAAATTTCTTAAATAATTACAGGTGAGTCATTTCAAACCTTTAACCCATATCTAGTCTGTGTTAGGATTGGAGTCCTAAACTATGAGGAAGAAAAGGAGTCTAAGTCGGGGGAGTTGGTGGAGATCAAAAGGGTTCAACCCGGAGGAGGAGTTCTGGGCGGAGGACCAGGCAGGCGCCTGCCTAGGACCAAGCGGGCGCTCTAGCAGGCAGTCCGTTGGCACGCCTGGGGAAATAAATTCAAGCGGGCGCCTGGGTGGATGCAGGCGGGCGCTTGGTATGCCGGCTGGGCTGATTTGTTTCCTATTTTGACACAATCTCTTCTTAATTTGATTTAGATCTTTCTTGTACTGATATATAAGCATAGATACGACCTAGAACACATTGTAGCAAATTATTAAGGTGTGATTAATAATATATTGGCTTGGCAATTGCCCCCGGACGTAGTTCATCTGTTGAACGAACCGGGTAAACAATTCTTGTGTTCTTGTGTGTGTGATTCTCTCATATTGTGCATGTGGGTTTTATTGTTCTTGATCTAGATTGCAACGGGGTACCACTAAATTCCCAATAACTGGTATCAAGAGCTTTGGTTAGGAGGATTCAAAGTTTCATTAGTTGATTAATTTTGAATCACGTTCTTGGGGACTTTGTGAAGCAATCAAGATGAAGAACTCAATCGAGAAATTCAACGGTGTGAATTTCACGTTTTGGAGGACAAGGGTTGAAGATTACCTTTATTGTAAGGATCTTCATAAACCCTTATTGTAAGGATCTTCATAAACCCTTAGGTGAGAAACCCGAAGACATGTCAAAAGGGGATTGGGAGACGTTAGATCGGAAGGCGTTAGGAGCGGTGAAGAGAGCTCTAACCGACGACGTTGCACGGAACGCAATGGAGGCCAAGACAACGGTGGGGTTGCTACAGATGCTGTCAGACATGTATGAGAAGCCGTCGAATATCAATAAGGTGCATTTGATAAAGAGGTTTGCGAATACGAAGATGTCAGAGGGGCAGACAGCAGCGAGTCATATCGGCAGTTTCAAAGGTATGGTGGGCCAATTGAAAAGTGTTGATATTACTTTCTCCGATGAAGTGTTAGCATGTTTTCTACTAAAATCGTTGCCAGATAGTTAAGAGGTAAGTGTCACAACGATTAGTACGTCAAAAACACCATTGGTGTATACGGAAGTTCGAGATCTCATCCTTCAAGAGGAGTTGAGAAGGAAAGAGAAAAGGGGGGAATCTTCCGTAGAAGGGGCTGCACTTAGGGTGGAGAGAAATATGGGAAGGGGAGGACCGAAAAAGGGGAAAAAGCCGGTCAAGTGCTACAATTGTGGAACGATGGGTCATATCTGTTATGACTGTCCGGATAAGGATGGTGATGCACACGTGGTGGATGATGGAGATGTATTAATCCTAGGAGAGGAGCAGTCGGGTAAAAATTGGGTGTTGGATTCTGGAGCTTCTTGTCATGCTAGTGGGGATGCAGAAACAATGGAGCGATACACACCGGGAGATTTTGGGGTTGTTTATCTTGGTGATGATCAACCTTTGAAGATCAAAGGTAAGGGGGATTTGATGATGAAGACACCTAACGGGGCTGTTTTACAATTGTACGATGTGATGCATGTTTCGGACTTGAGAAGGAGGGTGATTTCTGTGGGATAACTTGATGATGAAGGGTATGGTGTGACCTTCACTGGTGGGTCTTGGGAAATCACAAAAGGAGCTAAGGTGATAGCTCATGGGGTTAAGGAGAAGATGTTGTACTTTACCTACAATGTCGACATTCGCTCGGGTGGGAGCAAGAGGCTAAAGAACCGGCCTATTTGTGTAGAAAGGAGAGACATCAAGAAACGGTATGTTAGGGGGGAGAGGGACACAAAGTTGATCAACGCGGTGTGGAAGTCCAAGTGCCCTAACAGAGAGCGTGTTCAGACCAAGAGAAGACGATGCAAGAAACAAGGTGTGTCCATGTTTCAAGGGGAAGCATTGTGAGGAAGGTGGGTCTGGAGGGAGAAGGCGAAGTTACACTTGCAGAGAGAAATCAAGGTAGAAGCTGATTTGGGGAGGCAAGAACTATCTAACACGGAGGGGTTGAAACGTCGCTTGGTTTCAACTCGCCTTAGTACTTGAGCGGGAGGCTCGGTAATGTCAAGTCAATATGGGGGGGTAAAATGTGTTCAAAAGTGTTCATTCCGTGGTGGGAGTTGATGGGTGTTTCTATGCTTATGAGTTTAGTCTCCAGGTGGGAGATTGTTAGGATTGGAGTCCTAAACTATTAGGAAGAAAAGGAGTCTAAGTCGGGAGAGTTGGTGGAGATCAAAAGGGGTTCAACCCGGAGGAGGAGTTCTGGGCGGAGGACCAGGCGGGCGCCTGCCTAGGGCCAAGCGGGCGCTCTAGCAGGCAGTCCGTTGGCACGCCTGGGGAAATAAATTCAAGCGGGCGCCTGGGTAGATGCAGGCGGGTGCTTGGTATGCCGGCTGGGCTGATTTGTTTCCTATTTTGACACAATCTCTTCTTAATTTGATTTAGATCTTTTTTGTACTGCTATATAAGCATAGATACGACCTAGAACACATTGTAGCAAATTATTAAGGTGTGATTAATAATATATTGGCTTGGCAATTGCCCCCGAACGTAGTTCATGTGTTGAACGAACCGGGTAAACAATTCTTGTGTTCTTGTGTGTGTGATTCTCTCATATTGTGCTTGTGGGTTTTATTGTTCTTGATCTAGATTGCAACGGGGTACCACTAAATTCCCAACAGTCTGATAGTTTTGGATATGGGTTTTCTGTTGAGTAAAGAAAGAGTGTGAATATTTGGGATTGGTGAATCGGAAGAAAGGTGGAGGGATTGAAGAGGAAGAGAGAGAAAGGACAAAGTTGGGAGATTAGGAGGTTGGGCTGGGAAGGAAGAAGACAAACATTCATGGAGGACGAACCTCATATTTATGTGTGCATTGTATAGTTTAGTGTAGAAAATTAAGGTAAATTTGGGAAGGGGTAGCTTCAGAGGCTACTGCTAGTTCAGATAATTCTATTTTTCACTGGAAGAGATGATTGGATTGGATTGATTTTGCATGGTGGTTATGTGGTGGTGTTTTGGTAGTGTAGACACCCCATTTTGAACTCAAATTTATGATTACACTACTCTCGTGTCTCGCCTTCGTGTTTTGATGAAAGCTCGTCAGTTTTGTCATGTTTCGTTAAGTTTCTAACTGACTCTGTTAGTTCTGGGCTTAACTGACAAACGGAACAGCTGAGGAGGGAAAAACTGTAAATCTGCACCTTAAAGGATATCTCTTGTACGAGGGATCGATCTCTTGTACGAGGGATCTTCTCCAGATTCATGTATTTTGCAATTTCCTTCTCCGTTTCGACCTCTTTCTTCACCAAATCTCTCCTAATCCGGGAAATATCTAATAGGAAGCTTCCTAGGTAATATCCTACTGATTTCCTTACCCAATTAAACCTCTCCACCTCCTTGGCTTGATCCCTAAGCAATCTAAACCTATAAATAAAGAGTCTTTTAACCCTAGACTCTCCTAATGCTAGTTAATGGTCTCTAGTCATCCTAATAGAGGTTAACAACTCTCTAGTCAGTCCTTCTACAAAGAATCCCGTTTTTATTCCTCCCTCACACCAAAACACCATCAAAAACCCATCTTTTTAAGCCACAAACATCACAAAACTCTTGGATCATCAAGGCCTTAGTCAAGGCCATCAATTGGAATCTCAAGAACGCTTTAGGTAAACTCCTACGCTTTAATCTCTACTTCTCATCTCATTCTTTGTTTTAGAGTAGTGTAATCCCATCAAAAGGACCAGCCTAGAGCCTCTCCAATCCATGGAGATGGTCTCGAAGCACATGATCCGACATTCCAATAATTAAGAAATTAATTATTGATTTTAGTTGTGTTTTAATTACTTGTTCTTTATTTGATTAAAAACACCTAAGCAAGACCAATCCTAGATTGGGTGGATTGGGTGCTCCTTGACCTTCCCAATGCATAACTTAACCCCCGAATTCAAGAATCTCACGGTCCGTGTTCCGTTCAACGACATGGTGGCGACTCTCAAATCAAAAAGGTGAGCGGGTAATCTTTCTCGGGTGCAAACAGTGGCGACTCCTCTGGGGACTATTTAGTGGGTTAGACTTGCGTACAAATTAGGTGTTTTTAATCTCTGTAATTTTCTGCTAATAAATATATTTTTCTAAATTTTTCTGTGAATTTTCGGACTGCTCTTTTTTTTAATCTGTTTTGTTTTGAATCTGGGTTCCGGGAGAGATATCTCGTACGAGACATCTAATGCCTCGTACGAGACATTCCTTCAAGAACTGCAGATCAATCCTTGCACTTTAAAATTGCAGAACAGTCCCTAATTTTTTAGAAAACTGCAGATCAGTCCCTAGACTTAAAAAAAAAAAAAAAAACTTTTGAATGGCGGCTGTGTCAGTAGTTTTTTTTACAATCTGTATTTTTGGGTTGCCGCACCCATTAAAAAAGTACTTTTATTTGCTTGTTTTACTCCGTCCCCATATGTGCAAAAAATGATTTATGTCATATACATGTTTTGTTTTTGCACTAACATCTTTTGTAGTGGAGTATAAAAAAAAATGAATAAATTATGGGTGACTACTTTACTCATCCCCTAGTTTATTTTGCACCCATTAATGGGTAATAATGCAAGCACTGTCAGTACTTTTATCCCTCTCTTTTATGTGCTCCTACGTGCTTATGTGCTTCTTCTCTTCTCAAAAATCTTTGCAAACTCGAACTACGTTGACCTGAGTCTCTCTTTCTTTCTCTGAAGATTGAGGGAAACGTAGGCAACCACTTTGGTCAGGTTAATCTTTTACTTGCTTTCAAAAAAAAAAAACTTCAGAAAAAATCTCTATTTTTCCTTTGACATCTAAAACTTGACTCTCACACACGTACACACATGTAGATTAATTGCACTACATACCCTATAAACCTGGGTCCCAATCGGAGGACGGATATCGGTCAGCATCCCCACTCTACGAGTGGCACTCGCCGGTCTTTCCAAAGATGGTGTACCCACTCCGTGACACGCTCCTAGACTGTGTTCATGGGGAGCCTTAGCCGTAAGCCCTGCATCAACCTCATGCATACATAATAGCTAATAAGACACTCCTCAAGACCGGTCTGTTCGATTCTTAGGGTTATTTTAACCTTTGCCCAAGATAACGCATTTTTACAATTTATAATCCTCCCTTGTGAATATGACGAATGTCCCTTCGGTAAAATGTTGAACAAAGGATTTTGAAAGAATGGAGAACCTCTCTACGTAAATCCTAGTTTGTGTTTTCCTACTTTCACTATTCTGTGCGGGATTGGGAATGCCATTTTGGCTTAGTTTCGAACGCACCGTTCAACATGTCCCTTTCGGTCGTCCCTTAAAATTCACAAGGTTTGATTGCATTAATGCGTTGTTTAACAAAGTCCAAAACAATTACGGAATCACTTAGGTTTGGCTAAATTGAATGGTGGATTCCGATGAGAATATGAGACCTTTGCCCAGATTGTCCATTTGGGGAGAGTGCAATACATGTGAAAAACAAAGGGCTCATATTCTAGGGTGACAGAATCCACTATTCCAGGATGTTAGATAGAAACACCCCAAAACGGATTAAGTTCCGTCCGACCAAATTTAGGATTAAAATCTGATATTCTGATTTTCTGTGTTCTGTACTGGATGCCTCGTACGAGACATCCTTATCTCGTACGAGACATCTCCTTCTGTCCGTGTCAATTTCTATGCTGTGCCTGTTTGGTCAACCTTCACTCACTCTTAAGCCTATACACCTCTATAAAGCTGACTTGTTGGGACCTTAATCTGGGTTTAACGCAATCTCTATACCGTTAGGTCCGTCCAAATCGCAACTAGATTATTCCAAGCTCTTCCGACGCCAAGTCTATGCAAGAGGCCCATGATCTCAAGACTCGACTAGAAAGGGGAGTAAGTCGAATGGTCGAAGTAGGCGCCACTGCCCTATACACCAACTTTAAGCAGAAAATGGAGGGAGAATTCATGACTTGCTTACAAACCCAAAGGGAGTACTATGAGAAACAAATCACAATCCTTCACAGACGTCTCCAATCCCAAAGGGATAACTACGGAAATAAGATTCATGCTCTTCAAGCATGTCTGCAAGCTCAAAATGAATGCTATAGAAAAGAAGTCGAACCCCTTTGTGAAAACAACCACGCCTAATAAGAGAGAGGCGGCTCTGTGACCCTAATGTACCAAATACTAGATGGAATAAAGGCTCTGTGACCCTAATGTATCCAAATACTGAGATGGGAATGACAGGCACTATGATAATCTTGAAGGTTACTCAAGAGGGTCTCCTTGACATCCTCTTAAAGAAAGCTTTCAACAACCAAGGAAAAGGCAACTACTCGCTGTTCCCCCTCCCAAAAGAGAGAAGAAAGAAAGGGTCTACAACAAGTTAGAAAGGATCACCCAAGGAGAACTCTTTGACATACTAGTGGAAGCCGGAAAAATCACACCGAGAGATCCTCCTACTACACTAAGGCAACTCCCTCCTCAACATGCTCATCACCTCTTCTGCAAGTTCCATAGAGCTACGGCCATGACACCAACTCTTGTCACCACTTGAAGGATGTGATACAAGATCTCATTGACAACAAGGAACTTGAAGCGCCCAAATGTCCTCAACAACCCGCTTCCTAATAATGTATGAAGAAGACAAAGCCTCAAGAAGATACCAAGATCAACCACTTTGGGGCTATGACTATCCTCTCCCTCTCTCCCTATAAATAGAATAGGTTTAAATTCCTAGTATGAACTCGAAGAGTCATTCTGTCATTCTAGTCCATCTCCCTCTTCTCTAGTTTGTGTCAGCTAAACTATCGAGTCTGTTTTTAATTCAAGTTATTAATAAAAGTCTTTCTTTTTCCTATACACTACTCTAAGGTTGTTCTACCTTTTGAATATCTCTCTAATTCATGCAAATGGATCCGCAAACATAAATTGACATTAATCTAAAATATTGCAATTGATAATAGAAACGTCTAAACAAGTGAGAAGAAGGCCTAGGGGCTATACATCATCACCATTGCGCTCATGTTGAAAGCCGAAGTACCACAATGGAAGAAGTTCAAAGGCATCATCGTTCCCAAACAAAAGTGGGGCTACTCAATTTAAGCTTTGAGAGTAAAAAAAAAAAACTCTCAAGCTTTCACAACCCCATAAAAAAGGAGTTTCAACCACAATGAAGTCAAAAAGGATCCCTCTTATCTCCTCCTACAACGAAGATTAAATCCAAAGAAAAAAAAAACTGAGACTCCTAACTTGAAGACCGTCTCCATCATCCGTAGATATCACTCATGAAGAAATCCGAAGAGCGCACTAATGATTAGGCCTTCTCCTCAAAACTTGTCAAGACATTTCTAGATGATTCACTTGCAAAATAATTGAACAAACACTTAAGACATCAAAAATAAATACTAGTGTCCATTAAAGGTAGAACTATATTTCTAGTACTTTGAGCCAAGTAACGTTCATTGTTGAGTCTAGGGGTTTCCTTTCTCATACACTTCTCTTTGAAATCCAAGCATCAAGGCTAGGTATGAGATACCCACGGGAAAAACGAACGGTTCCCTCGAGAATCAAACACGGGATCTTTTCAACGTTCAACGGAGTCGCCACGTTAGTTTAATGTTAAACCCAAACTTAACGAAAAATGGTTAGAGACAAAGGATTCGGAGGTCAGGTTACGCTTTGGGAAGAACTCAACCGGTAGTTCACCCAAAGCACCTCGGAAGAAACCTAGTCTCCCTAAAATTTGTTAAAATTGTGCAAGTGTGTGTGTGTGTTCATGAAAGTGGGAGGAACTGACTTTAACGGAAAACAGTTAAATATTTGACAGAAATGGTTATTTTGTAAACATTCTGGATTAAAAGGGGACTAGACTGGAAATGTGCCCCCTGGACAAAGTTTTCGTACGGCTATGAAGGGTCTTCCTGGGAATTTTAATTGATTCCCAAGAATCAGTCCAGTTCCAGGCAGAAACAGATCATTCTGCTGGAAACTGGACTGTTTGATCATTTCCAGTTATTTTTTTGCAACAAAACATTAATTAAATCATCCCTATGCCATTGATCACTAGATTAAACACCAAAATAAGGATTTTGGGTGTGATCAAGACAATCATTGAGGAATAATTGAGAAAAGGTGATGGTCATGGTTTTTTAGCCAAATCACCATTTGGGTGATTAAAGATGGAAACTTTAACACCCAAATGGATGATTCTTCCAAGGAAGGGCATTGGGACATCCAAAATCAACCCTTGATGGATAAAGATTGAATCTTTATCATCAAAGGGACATTTTGGGGCTGACTCATGGTTTGGATGATAAAGATTGCAACTTTATCACCCAAACTTGATCATTCCCTCATTTATTCAACATAAATGCAAAGACTTTAAAGTAAATGACACAAATTTAAAGACATAATGTAAATGTGTATAAATGTAAAGACAACATATTAAAGATGCATAAATCATAACAACCCTTAGGCTATCCTATGGTTTGTAACCCATCATCATGCATAGAACATTAAGGGCACCATGGATTTCAAGGCTTGGTTCCAAGTGTATAATATTTAACAAGAGGCAAAGATGTAATATGGAGATGAAGAGAAGATGGGGAGAAGGAGGCCTCACCAATTTTGGTTTGGACCTATCTTCTTTCTCTCTTTTCACTTAAATGTGGTGATCGCTCTATTCTGATATGATTTCTGCAGAGCTTTGGCTCTCTCAAACAATTTTCCCCCCCCCCCTGAAATGATCAGCAAGGGTCTCAATTCATAAGGACTGGGGGTACCCATAGTAGCCATACGGCTAGGGCTCTCCCGCGTTCAAACCATCCGTACGGCTCAGCCTGGCGAGCTTCTGAATTTTTCCAAGTTTAATTCCAGAGCAGTCCTGGAATTTTAGGTTTATCTTAGTGAGGTCCCAGCCTATCAGTTTATCCCTGAATGGTGCTAAGAGTTCCTCTAAGTTAGTCAATTTCAGATTGGGGTACTTACAGAGCCCCTCGGCAACGTCACTTTGGAAAAGCGGGGTTGTCGATAAAAATAAGCATCCCAATCTGATGGGAAGACGGCTTGATCGATTTGGTTGCATGGCTGGACCTAGGGGTATAGGATTCCTACGTATCCTGTTTGTGGGGAATCAAGCCTAACGTAGTTCAGAAGGGGTGAGAAGCTTTAAGGCTACTCAAACCTAAGGGCTAGGTGGATATCTGTCATCCTCTCCTAGAGGGACGGGCATGACTCTTGGCGAGTTCAGAGGCGGGACATGGTCAACTTGGCTCTATGGAGAGGGTTGACTTACAAGACAAAGGCATGACTCTCGGTGAGTTCAGAGGCGGGACATGGTCAACTTGGCTCTATGGAGAGGGTTGACTTACAAGGCAAAGGCGTGACTCTCGGGGTCAAAGGCAGGACATGGTCAACTTGTCTCTATGGAGAGGGTTGGCTTACAAGTCAAAGGCGTAACTCTCGGGGTCAGAGGCAGGACATGGTCAACTTGGCTCTATGGAGAGGGTTGACTTACAAAGCAAAGGCGTGACTCTCGGGGTCAGAGGCGGGACATGGTCAACTTGGATCTATGGAGAGGGTTGACTTACAAGGTAAAGGCGTGACTCTCGGGGTCAGAGGCGGGACATGGTCAACTTGGCTCTATGGAGAGGGTTAACTTACAAGGTAAAGGCGTGACTCTCGGGGTCAGAGGCAGGACATGGTCAACTTGGATCTATGGATAGGGTTGACTTACAAGGCAAAGGCGTGACTCTCGGGGTCAGAGACGGGACATGGTCAACTTGGCTCTATGGAGAGGGTTGACTTACAAGGCAAAGGCGTGACTCTCAGGGTCAGAGGCGGGACATGATCAACTTGGCTCTATGGAGAGGGTTGACTTACAAGGATGGTCTTACGTCATTTTGGACTGTCGGGATTTGGTCAACTTGGCTCTATGGAGAGGGTTGACTAAAAGGGTGGTCTTACGTCATTTTGGACTGCCGGGACTTTTTAACTTGACCCTTTTTGGTTAAAGTTTAGACTTTGGTCAACTCAACTCTACGGGATGATTGACACTCTTTCTTGACACCGGGGGAGGTCCTAGGGGCGACCTTTGTGGACGAAAAAGTCCAAGATTTTGGAAAATCATTCTTTGATCAAAAGCATTTTGCTTGAAACATTGTCTTTGATAAATGATGCCGAAAGGGAAAACTCTGTAAATGCTTATTTCTCAAGGAAAATCTTTTTAACGAAGCATGTTAGTCAAATTTTTTGATTTTAACTTAACCGCAAGGTTTGTTACGCATAAAGTCCTTTGGATTTTGTCCATTCGTTGAGAAACAACTGGTGGTAGGAAATCTGCTTGTCACTGTTGTGGGGATAGCCTCAATGTCATCTTTGTCGTTGATGTGGAGGTAGCCCCATGTCTTCGTTGTCGTTGATGTGGAGGTAGCCCCAATGTCATCCTTCGCCCTTTGATGTTGGCGTAGATCCAATACCATCTTTTGACCTTTGAAGTGAGGTTAGGAACCCATCCCTTTTTCATGACGCACCCTTTCTTTTGCCTAGGCCGCCCTTTCGGGTTTTCAACCTAGCGGGCATCTCTTTTGCATATTTTATGGCACACCCTGTTTTTTGCCTAGGCCGCCCTTGCGGGTTTTCAACCTAGCGGGCTACTTTTTTGGTGCCTTTTTTTTTTATGAGTGATCCATCTGACTTGACGGGACGAGGACTTAAGGTATCTTTTTGGAGGAAACATGCAAGGGCATTTTATTTGGGAGAGAGTCCCTTTATGTTGGTGAGCTCTTTGAGCAATGTATCATGAAGTGGGAGGAAGCCCTTGCTTGACAGAACATAAGTGTTTAGCTCATTCCTAAGATGGAGAAAAGAAGACTTGTCGAGACATTTGAAATTTGCCTTAGTTAATATCATCAAATGATTTCTTGAATGGACCATGTTTGTTATTAAGTCAGGATTATAACAAGCAATTAACCTTAACATGTATAAATGTTGTGATCAATTGAGATTAAGATTCGATCAATGGCAATATCAGGAGGAGAATGTGTTTAGGGGGAGTTGGTCATTGATGGGACCAAGGTTTGATGGTTTTTGTTTCATGTTATGACCGGACCCGAAGGTTGCCTACGTTCACCTCAGTTTGAGGAGCTCAGGTCGCTATAGTTCAGCGTTTGTGCCGTCTTTTGCTGAAGTTGACTTTCTTTTGATGTTGTCTCAGAGGATGTTGTTGCTCTTTTGATGTAGATCACTTTGCTCTGTGATGAACTCCTTGGGATGGACCTTTTGGGGTGAACCCTCTTTGGTGTGAGCTTCTTTTGAAATGAACGAGCCCTTTGAGGTGGATCCCTTCTGTCGCGACCCCGGACCCCGCGGGCCCGAGACCGCGATCTGGACGTCGACTCTAAAACCAAAACTATGAAATACCAAGGTTAAAAATTCCATTTAATATCAAAAGGTGATAATCCAAAGTTTTACAAAACCAAGTTTGATAAAAACCAATACAACTATCATAAACTTCCACAAGTTTATGTCCAACAAAATACAAATATACAATTCTTAGTGACGTCATTGTTTGGTACAACTATCCCAAAATGGTTACACATTTACATAATGTAAACCAACCTATAACAACCTTCCCCAAAAGAATGTATCCACACTCGACGTCCTCTTTCTCGTGATCAGCGAGACTATTCCTTAGCACCTGGGGGGGGTTAAGGAAAAACAAAGATAAAAGAAAGGGGGGGTGAGATAAATCTCAATAAGTTACTAATGCAACTACTTGACATGCTATGATGCAAGAAGCAAGAAGCAATAATAAATATCACATAGCACATAGCAGCGGAAATAAACACATAACAAAGGATATAGCCAAGGTTTTCCAAACCGGAACATCCAAATAAAGGATCGCTGCGCAGCTTCAAAAATCAACAAATCATCATCTTCATAATGGCATGAAAGCCGAAGAGAAAACCCCAGTACCGGAACCAATAACAAAGTAATGTGCCACAAAGGGCGGGAGCCATGCCACAAAGTCATGCCCCAAACGTCTCAACCAAGGCCTATCTGGAAGAGGAAAATAAGGGCAAAACAATGGTCGACACCATAATGGACTTGGCCGGTGCCATCACAATATCTCACATCGCCCGACACAACCACAAATACCAGCTGGACTTTCAAATAACTGCTAAGTAATAAAATACTAGCACGATAAACAACAAAGGATTCCAAAGTAGGGAATCATACCAAATAATCACCTAGAAGATGAAATGAACAACCATACACCATAAAAGTGCTCCAAAATCCCAATTAACAATTAATGAATTTCAAACACAAACTTGATCACAATGGACCCAATTCTATCGCTAAAGTGTACTACAATGTTCACTAAGGTCAACTAGAAGGACACCCAAGACTTAGACCAAAACACGATCTTCAACCACACCAAATAACAAATGTAAATTTTCAGGGAGGTGTGCGGCCGCCCAAAAGGGTATGTGCGGTCGCCCAAAATCCTTCAAAACAAGAACAAAAGCTTTCAGAATGTTGTGCGGTCGCCCAGGCATTTTTGTGCGGCCGCCCAATGCTCTGAACCACTGGAAATCGGGAAGAACAACATGGGTTCTTCCATTTTCAAACCAAAACACATTCAACCAAAATCCAACCTTCCAACTCATATACTAATGTACCAATACAACTAATAAGTCTAAAAAGACTCATACAACACATTTAACAACCAAAATCAAGAATCAACCAACATTCAAGATTTCACCATTTTTGATCAAAACCCAAAATAAATTCTCAATAAATTCAAACCCAACCAAACTTCAAATATAACACATCAAACATTATCTAAGCATGATATGAACATTTTAGCATTAAAATGGGGGAAAAGTAACTTACCTGAATTTTCTCAAAGTTGATGGATTTCAAATATTTTTGGCTTCCAACGATCCTATCGACGATCTAAACATGTTTCAAGTTTTAAGAAACGAGAGATTAAGAGAGGAAGATGGAGAAAAAGAAGAGAGAAGGAAAGGGAGAAAATGCTTACCCAAAGGAGGAGAGAGAGGAGTTGTGCTGGGAATGGGAGGATAGGAGTGAGGGGAGGATGGAGTGTATGAGGGAGAAGGAGGTGTAGGGAGAAATAATTCAAAATATTACACTAAGGCCCCCTCTCTCACACTACACAAAAATACTTACACTCCCTACTAACAATTAAGACCCAACATTTCTACACTAGCACAAATGACCCTAATAAAATGCTAGGCATAAATTATAACACATAAATTGCACACATAAATATTTAAATAAATAATAATTTAAATAAATAATTAGGCAAATAAATAAATAATAATATTTAATTACTAATAAAATAGAGCCTAGATTCGGGTCGTGACATTCACTCCCCTTAAAGAAAATTCGACCCGAATTTTAACGAGACTCACTTAAACAAAAAGCCAAGGAAATTTCCTCTCGATCTCATCTCGGAGCTCCCACGTCGACTCCTCGATATTATGATTCCTCCAAAGAACTCGAACCAACGCAATGCTCTTGTTCTCAACTCTTGACTTTAGAATCTAGGATCCGAACCGGTCGTTCCTCATAAAGACATATCGGGCTCAATATCCTCCGGTATCCTCGGTAACACGTGAGATGGATCATGAACATACTTCCGAAGCATAGAAACGTGAAAGACGTTGTGCAACCGCGTCCAAAGATGGCGGTAACGCAAGACGATACGCTAGAAGTCCAACCTTTCCAAAAATCTCAAACGGGCCAATAAACCTCGGAGCCAATTTACCTTTCTTCCCAAATCTACGAATACCCACCTTTGGAGACACTTTCAAGAACACCAAATCACCGGTCTGAAAGCTAAGATCTCGCCTTCGGTTATCTGCATAGCTCTTATGTCGACTCTGGGCTGTCTTCAATCGATCCCGGATAACTTTAACTTTCTCAACTGAATCCCGAAGCAAATCAATACCCAAAACTTTCGATTCACCGACCTCATCCCAACAAATAGGCGATCTACACTTCCTTCCGTACAAGGCCTCAAACGGTGCCATCTCGATACTAGCCTGATAACTGTTGTTGTAAGAGAATTCCACTAACGGTAGGTGCGAATCCCAAGAATCGGAAAAGTCTATCGAACAAGCTCGCAACATATCCTCCAAAATCTGAATAGTCCTCTCGGATTGACCGTTGGTCTGAGGATGAAAAGCTGTACTAAAACGCAAATCTGTACCCAAAGCTTCCTGAAATGCCTTCCAGAATCTAGAAGTAAACCTCGGGTCTGGATCTGACACAATGCTAACCGGAACCCCATGCAATCTAACAATCTCATCAATATAAAGGGTCGCAAGTTTCTCCATCGAATATCTGATGTCAATAGGCAAGAAATGGGCACTCTTGGTCAATCTATCCACTATTACCCAAACACTGTTCATACTTCCTACGGGTACGAGGCAGTCCCGTAACGAAATCCATAGTCACATGCTCCCATTTCCACTCGGGAATCTCTAACGGCTGAAGAAATCCCGCGGGTCTCTGATGCTCGGCTTTGACCTGCTGACAAGTTAAACACCCGAACATACTCGGGCTATTTCCCTTTTCATATTAATCCACCAAAATTGTTGCTTCAAATCCTGATACATCTTCGTACTTCCCGGATGAATAGTATATCTCGATTTGTGACCCTCATCAAGAACTCTCTATTAATTCCCATCAACATCCGGAACACACAAACGACCACGGAAAGTCAACACCTCCAACGGCGATAACAGAAAAAATCCTCGAAATCTTTTCCTTCAATTTACCCATTATCTTCACCAACTCGGGATCTTCTTTCTGAGCTTCCTTTATTCCTCTGAATTAGGGTCGGAGATACCCTAATATTCGCAAAAATAGCCCCATGTCTTGATTCACGAGGAGACCACTCTCGAACATCCTCAAGCATTTTTCATTCACGGACCATCATCGAAGCCACATAAGACTTTCTACTAATCGCATCGGCTACCACATTCGCCTTCCCGGGTGATAAGAAATCGTACAGTCATATCCTTCAATAATTCCATCCATCGGCGCTGTCATTATTCAACTCTTTCTGGGAGAAAAGGTACCTCAAACTCTTGTGATCGGTAAAAATCTCAAACTTCGCTCCATAAAGATAGTGCTTCCATTTGTGCAACGCAAAGACAATAGCCGCCTACTCCATATCATGAGTCGGGTAATTTTTCACTAGGGGTCAACTTCCTCGAAGCATAAGCAATCACCTTGCCATTCTGCATCAACACACAACCCAAACCCTCTTTCGAAGCATCACTGTAAATCACTAGGCCATCTCTCCCATTAGGCAAAGTCAAGATCGGTGCGGTAGTCAACCTCTTCTTCAATTCCTCGAAACTCTTGTCACATTTCTCGGTCCACATAAACGGAACATTCTTCCGGGTCAACTGAGTCATCGGAGTAGCAATCCTCGAAAACCCCTCAATAAATCTTCTGTAATAACCGGCTAAACCAAGAAAACTTCTAATCTCTGTCACTGATTCGGGTCTCTTCCAATCCACTATAGCCTGTATCTTTGAAGGATCCACAGAAATCCCATCTTTAGAAATCACATGACCCAGAAATGACACCTTCTCGAGCCAAAATTCGCACTTACTGAACTTCGCAAATAATTTCTCCCTCGCAAGAACGGATAAAACTGTCCTCAAGTGCTGCTCGTGCTCCTCTCGAGACTTAGAATAGACGAGAATATCATCAATAAAAACCACCACGAAAGAATCAAGATAAGGATGGAAAACTCGGTTCATCAAATCCATAAACACGGCCGGCGCGTTAGTCAACCCAAACGGCATAACCAAGAACTCGTAATGACCGTACCGAGTGCGAAAAGCAGTCTTCGGAATATCCTCCGATCGAACCTTCAACTGATGGTACCCACTCCTCAAATCAAGCTGGAAAACACAACGGACCCTTGAAGTTGATCAAATAAATCATCGATGTGCGGTAGAGGATACTTGTTCTTCACCGTAACCTGATTCAACTTCCGATAATCTATACACAATCTTAACGAACCATCTTTCTTCCGCACGACAAAACCGGTGCTCCCACACGGGGAAACACTAGGGCGGATAAACCCTCGATCAAGCAACTCTTGCAACTGAACTTTCAATTCCTTCAACTCTGCGGGAGCTAACCTATAAGGTGCTTTCGAAATTGGAGCCGTACCCGGCAAAAGATCTATACAAAACTCAATCTCACGATCGGGAGGCATATCATACTCGGTAGAGAAAACATCGGGAAATTCTCGAACTACCCGAACACTATCAAAACTAGGGGGTTCTTTCCTAGTATCAAGAACACTAGCCAAATACCCCTCACAACCACTACTCAATAATCTTCTCGCTTTCATAAAAGAAATTAAGCAAACCTTCCTACTCAGAGGACTAGCCTCAAACACAAATTTAGGTACATCGGGAATAGAAAAAGTAACAATTTTCTTACGGAAATCAATAGAAGCATGAAACTTGCTCAACCAATCCATACCCAAAATGACATCAAAGTCTTGGATAGGAAGAACTACCAAATCCGCACAAAGGACTCGACCGCAAATAACCACATCACAAGCACGAAAGACTCGATCAGAAATCAAGCATTCTCCTATAGGGGTCGACACCTCTAGCACGTACGGTAAAGACTCGAATGCAGCATTTACATGGAAGCAATTGCACAGAAATGTATGAATGCGATGATCCTGGATCTACTAACGCTCGTGCGCTCACATTAGACACAGAAACAATACCTCCAATAACGGATGGATCATCGTAGCTTGTTGTTGATTCATTGCAAACACTTTCCCTTGGACCTTGGGCTTTCCCGTAGCGTCCCTTTTCTGACCCTGAGGAGCCCCAGCTCCTACCCCGTTGGTTGAATTCTATTCCTCGGACAATCCCTTGCAAAATGACCCATTTGACCGCAATTGGTACACCTTACCTGTTTCTTCCAACAACGGTCCTCTGAATGACCATCCCTTTGACAATACGAACAAAGTCTCCTGTTTTGGTTCCCTTGGTTCCCGGAAGTAGTACCCGGTTTCCTTGGGTTTTGTTGCCCTCGGGACTGAGATTGTCCCCCAAAGTTACCTCGGTTATCAATCCTTGGTTGTGACTTGCTCTGCACTCCTTGCTTACTCGGGTTGGCCACCTCGGTCTTCCTCTTATGTTCCCCAATATCTTGCTCTATAAGATAGGCTCGTCCACCGCATCTTGGAATGTCACAATCCGTTGAGCAATAAGTTGAGTACGGATGGAGGTCTTCAATCCCCGAATGAATCTCATAGCCTTTTGTTCCTCGGTCCTTACCAAATAGTCGCAATACCGGGCTAATTCTATGAACTTAGCCGAGTATTATGCTATAGACAACACACCTTGCTCCAAGTTGAGTAGCTCGATCTCCTTTCGGTTTTGATCAACAACGGAATGAAATGCTCTTGAATTTGCGCACAAACAACTCCCACGCATACACCGTGTGAGTATCGTCCCAAGTAGCTTTAACACCTTTCCACCAATGCTCGGCGGCTCCACAAGCTTGTAAGCCGCAAACCGGACCTTGTCCTCATCCGAACACCAAAATACATCATAAATCTTCTCCATAGACTCAATCCATAACTCAGCCTTCCTTACATCGGGTTCCCCATTGAATTCAAACCGTTCAACTTCGAAATTGCTCCAACCCATAGCGGGTGGTGCTTGTTCTACCCTCGGACCTTGATCATGTATGGCCTTCATGGCCGCCTCGAAACATGCCTTGAAACATGGCACGTGCTTCTTCCCTTGTATCATTCTGATTCTGTGCCCCACTAGTACCTCCTCTGTTTCTTCTTCCAGACATTGAGAACAATTACCTGCATAAAACATCAACCGTTAATCACTCCGCACACTACTACCCACCTAGGTCATACTAATCCACCTAGACTTATACATAGAGCTAATGCCATAGCTCTGATACCAACTGTCGCGACCCGGACCCCGCGGGCCCGAGACCGCGATCTGGACGTCGACTCTAAAACCAAAACTATGAAATACCAAGGTTAAAAATTCCATTTAATATCAAAAGGTGATAATCCAAAGTTTTACAAAACCAAGTTTGATAAAAACCAATACAACTATCATAAACTTCCACAAGTTTATGTCCAACAAAATACAAATATACAATTCTTAGTGACGTCATTGTTTGGTACAACTATCCCAAAATGGTTACACATTTACATAATGTAAACCAACCTATAACAACCTTCCCAAAAGAATGTATCCACACTCGACGTCCTCTTTCTCGTGATCAGCGAGACTATTCCTTAGCACCGGGGGGGTTAAGGAAAAACAAAGATAAAAGAAAAGGGGGGTGAGATAAATCTCAATAAGTTACTAATGCAACTACTTGACATGCTATGATGCAAGAAGCAAGAAGCAATAATAAATATCACATAGCACATAGCAGCGGAAATAAACAATAACAAAGGATATAGCCAAGGTTTTCCAAACCGAAAATCCAAATAAAGGATCGCTGCGCAGCTTCAAAAATCAACAAATCATCATCTTCATAATGGCATGAAAGCCGAAGAGAAAACCCGGTACCGGAACCAATAACAAAGTAATGTGCCACAAGGGCGGGAGCCATGCCACAAAGTCATGCCCCAAACGTCTCAACCAAGGCCTATCTGGAAGAGGAAAATAAGGGCAAAACAATGGTCGACACCATAATGGACTTGGCCGGTGCCATCACAATATCTCACATCGCCCGACACAACCACAAATACCAGCTGGACTTTCAAATAACTGCTAAGTAATAAAATACTAGCACGATAAACAACAAAGGATTCCAAAGTAGGGAATCATACCAAATAATCACCTAGAAGATGAAATGAACCAACCATACACCATAAAAGTGCTCCAAAATCCCAATTAACAATTAATGAATTTCAAACACAAACTTGATCACAATGGACCCAATTCTATCGCTAAAGTGTACTACAATGTTCACTAAGGTCAACTAGAAGGACACCCAAGACTTAGACCAAAACACGATCTTCAACCACACCAAATAACAAATGTAAATTTTCAGAGGACTGTGCGGCCGCCCAAAAGGGTATGTGCGTCGCCCAAAATCCTTCAAAACAAGAACAAAAGCTTTCAGAATGTTGTGCGGTCGCCCAGGCATTTTGTGCGGCGCCCAATGCTCTGAAACCACTGGAAATCGGGAAGAACAACATGGGTTCTTCCATTTTCAAACCCAAAACACATTCAAACCAAAATCCAACCTTCCAACTCATATACTAATGTACCAATACAACTAATAAGTCTAAAAAGACTCATACAAACACATTTAACAACCAAAATCAAGAATCAACCCAACATTCAAGATTTCACCATTTTGATCAAAACCCAAAATAAATTCTCAATAAATTCAAAACCCACAACCAAACTTCAAATATAACACATCAAACATAATCTAAGCATGATATGAACATTTTAGCATTAAAATGGGGAAAAGTAACTTACCTGAATTTTCTCAAAGTTGATGGATTTCAAATATTTTTGGTTCCAACGATCCTATCGACGATCTAAAACATGTTTCAAGTTTTAAGAAACGAGAGATTAAGAGAGGAAGATGGAGAAAAAGAGAGAGAAGGAAAGGGAGAAAATGCTTACCCAAAGGAGGAGAGAGAGAGAGTTGTGCTGGGAATGGGAGGGAGTAGGGTGAGGGAGATGGAGTGTATGAGGGAGAAGGAGGTTGTAGGGAGAAATAATTCAAAATATTACACTAAGGCCCCCTCTCTCACACTACACAAAATACTTACACTCCTACTAACAATTAAGACCCAACATTTCTACACTAGCACAAATGACCTAATAAAATGCTAGGCATAAATTATAAACACATAAATTGCACACATAAATATTTAAATAATAATAATTTAAATAAATAATTAGGCAAATAAATAAATAATAATTATTTAATTACTAATAAAATAGAGCCTAGATTTCGGGTCGTGACACCTTCTTTGGTTGCCTTTTGAGATGGACTTCCTCTTCTTGCGACCCCTTGGAGATGGATTTTTGCGGTGAACTTGGTGAGTTTTTGAGGCAGACTTCCTCTTCGCATATATTCATTTCCTTTGTTTCTTTCCATACATTCATTTCCTTTCCCACTTCTCATTTCATTTTTTTTTTTT
>JAOWBW010002942.1:0-46994 GCA_026119855.1 Campanula takesimana | reverse complement strand
ATGCACACGTGGTGGATGATGGGGATGTATTAATCCTAAAGAGGAGCAGTCAGGTGAAGATTGGGTGTTGGATTCTGGAGCTTCATGTCATGCTAGTGGGGATGCAGAAACAATGGAGCGGTATAAAACTGGAGATTTTGGGGTTGTCTATCTTGGTGATGATCAACCATTGAAGATCAAAGTAAGGGGGATGTGTTGATGAAGACACCTAACGGGCTGTTTTACAATTGCACGATGTGATGCATGTTCCGGACTTAAGAAGGAGGGTGATTTCCGTGGGACAACTTGATGATGAAGGGTATGGTGTGACCTTCACTGGTGGGTTTGGGAAATCACAAAAGGAGCTAAGGTGATAGCTCATGGAGTTAAGGAAAGATTTTGTACTCTACCTACAATGTCGACATTCTCTCGGGTGGGAGCAAAGAGGCTAAAGAACCGGCCTATTGGTGTAAAAGGAGAGACATCAAGAAACGGTATGTTAGGGGGGAGAATGACACAAAGTTTATCACCGCGGTGTGGAAGTCCAAGTGCCCTAACAGAGAGCGTGTTCAGACCAAGAAAAGACGATGCAAGAAACAAGGTGTGTCCATGTTTCAAGGGGAAGCATTGCGAGGAAGGTGGGTCTGGAGGGAGAAGGCGAAGTTAGACTTTCGGAGAGAAATCAATGTAGAAGCTGATTTGGGGAGGCAAGAACTATCTAACACGGAGAGGTTGAAAACGTCGCTTGGTTTTCAACTCACCTTAGTACTTGATCGGGAGGCTCGGTAATGTCAAGCCAATATAGGGGGTAAAATGTGTTCAAAGGTGTTCACTCCGTGGTGGGAGTTGATGTGTGTTTCTATGCTTATGAGTTTAGTCTCCAGGTGGGAGATTGTTGGGATTGGATCCTAAACTATGATGAAGAAAAGGAGTCTAAGTCGGGGGAGTTGGTGGAGATCAAAAAGGGTTCAAACCAGAGGAGGAGTTACTGGTGGAGGAGCAGGCGGGCGCTTGCCCTGGACCAGGCGGGCGCTCATTTGGACCGTGAGTTGATCCGCTGGGGGAATTAATTCGAGCGGGCGCTCGCCTAGACCCAAGCGGGCGCTTGGTATGCCGGCTGGGCTGATTTGTTTCCTATTTTGACACAATCTCTCCTTAATTTGATTTAGATCTTCCTTGTACTGCTATATAAGCATAGTCACGACCTAGGACACATTGTAGCAGATTATAAGGTGTGATTAATAATATATTGGCTTGGCAATTGCCCCCGGACGTAGTTCATGTGTTGAACGAAACCTGGTAAACAATTCTTGTGTTCTTGTGTGTGTGATTCTTCCATTATTGTGCTTGTGGGTTTGTGTTCTTGATCTAGATTGCAACGGGGTACCACTAAATTCCCAACAAAGTGAGGCAGGAAAGATAAAGTAGAGTAGGAAATAGTGAATTTATTGGTGTTTTGAGTATAAAAGTAAAGTAGGATAGAGAATTAGTTGGTGGAATAGTAAAGATTCTTTGCCATTTTAGGAAGTGTGAAGTAACTAATGCGACGCCTAATAAGGAAAGTGTGAAGTAACTAATGGGACGGAGGGAGTATGCATTTTTGTCACCAAATTTACAAAGGGTTATGTCCCTTAAAATTAAATTAAAACACTCATTTAGAGACGGAGGGAGTAATATTTTTCCCAACTTTGTGACTTATTTATACTAACAATTTAAATTATGGTAAAATAATATAATTACCGCTGTACAACGCACGGGAGTAAAACTAGTTCTTACTAACAAGTAAGATCGAGAAAAAATAAAGTGAAACTATATGATTTTGTTCGTACATTACCACATGGAATACACATGAGAACTTAACGAGATGACAAATTCTCAAATGCGGCAAGGGAAAATCCGCCGCACACAAATGGTGCCTGGTTCCGCTGCTTTGCGCGTCCGGCTGATACGCTACATCTGACCGTTGGATCCAGCCTTCCCACTTCCCAGACCGCGACACGTGTCCTCCTTAAAAAAACCCAAAAACTTTAAAATGCTATATCTTGAGATTTATAACTCAGAAAAATAAATAAAAAATACCGTTGTGTTCATCTCGACGAGACGAAGAAAACTACATAGTCCATGATATGGTTTGATTTTTTTTAAAAAAACATACTTTTTAACAAAAAAATTGATGTGCTTGTCAGCTGAAATGTAACACTCTGTTCTGATAAAAGTAACACTTTCATCTTCAAAAAGTAACACGAAAACTGTTAAATGTAACACCAGTTTTTTACAACAAAAAAATGGGTTTGCATTCCAATTGTTACTTTCTCAATAAAAAATTGTTACATTTCATATATAATGTTACATTTAAGAATATAAACTGTTACAATTGGAAAAAAAATGTTACATTCAATTTTTATAAAATGTAACATTAGTTTAGTTGTCAATCATATGTTAATTTTGAGGAGAAAAAAAGTGTTATATTTAAAAAACAGAGTGTTACATTCCTTTATAAAAAATGTTACACTAATTTAGTTGTCAATCTTTATGTTATTTTTAATTTATTGCAGCAAAATTGTGGTACTTTTTGAAGAAAAAAAAGTGTTATAATTGAAGAAAAAAGTGTTACATTTCGTTATAAGAAGTGTTACTTTTGTTGGAGGAAAAAAAGTTAGAGGCAAAAAAAAAATCTGCAAAAAAAAAAAAAAAAAAAAATGGCGGCTCGGCTCCGTTGTACGCCGTACAACGGATGTACAGGAGACTGCCTCTAACGAGATTTTTAACAATTTATGTCATAAAAAAAAATTCAAATTGGCAAAAAAGAAAAAAAAAATGAATTCGAGCTCTCAATTAACCAAAACAATATGGGGTTCTTCAGACCCTTCTTAATTTTCCGATACACCCCTCCCGCCAAAGAACCCAACAGATTCAAAACCATTCCCAACGGCCTAAATACTACAACCCCTCCGACTGACTAGTCTCAACCATCATCCCCTTTCGCTCTATTTGCCCCCGTCGTTTCAAATACTTCCTACACCAGTTATTTTCATGGCGCGGTGGCTCACTCATCTGATCAATCAAAAAATCATCCGCGTTCAAGTACCACAGTGTCGTTCGAAACAAACAATTTACTTTCTATCGTAAGTCCATTCTTTATGCATTCTCCAAATTTTCATTTGAGTGTTGTTATTCGATCACACCTGTAAAATTATGCCCACAGTTTTCACTTTGAGTGTTGTTACTCTGAGAGTGGATTTCTTCACCAATCTAATACTGCTTTAACCTGTTCGATGAATTGCCTCAATGAATCTGGTTCTATTGTAGTTCAATTTGTTAATATTGTCATTTTGGGTTTTGCGTATTTTACTTACCATAGTGAGGATTGCAAGAAAACACTTTATTATATTACCAGATAAGGAGGATTCTTCTCTATTTTTGGGCAAATTACTAGATCGAGTTTGAGTTTCTCTTTTGGCTGTCTTGATGTTTTGGTTCATCTCTTTTCATTGTTTAAATGGTAAGTTATCTTTTAGTTAATCTAACAAGAGAAAGTCATAACAAAGAAAATTTGTCATTTTTGTGTTTGTGTAAATGGATAATAGGCTTTTTTGTTTTGTTTCTTTCTTGTTTTGCATATATCCCACATTAATTCGTTCTCATGGTAACTTACAGAAATGTATATGAACCATAGAGTTTATCTCTAAATCCTTTCTTTCCCTTCAACTCTTAAGCCGTTCGTAGTGTCCCTCCCCCTCTGCGGCAACCACAAACTGAATGCTTACATGTGCGATTCCATGATGTTGGCATAATCATTTCATCATCGCATCAACTGGAATAAAATTATAACCGATTGGGTTTTTTTTTTTTTTTTTTGGTTCAAATCAGGCTTAAATACATTGCCCATTGGCTCAAATGTGTTCGCATAAGCATCATCATCTCCGGATTTTATGGGTTCTAGTATTGCTTTCTCAAAACTTCCAGTCATGGAGTTGGTTTTTTTCTTCTAAAGACACTCAGCCTGGTGAGAGACCTTCATACAACCCTGAAATTTCTGGTGATGTAGTTGGTGAATTCTCCATGGAACCACTCAACAATAAAAAGGGAATGCAGCTGGTAGAGAAAGCAATGAGAAAGGCTGCTTCCTCAGATTCTTGCTGGCAAAAGCGTATCAAAATCTATTTGCAGGGTGTTCGGAAATTCTAGCCGATGAAGAGAAGCGGTCTAGGCTTGCTTGGCATCTCACTGACTGCTTTCAAAAAGACACTGGGAGGCTTCCTTTTCCATACTGTGACGTGAAATCCTCCATGGTAAATTGCCTTAAGGAACTGGAAGTTAATGCCCATAGCGTATATCTTGAGTTCTATCTTGAGATCAACTCCATTTGCCATCAGTTACAGTTAAGTCCCCTGATCTCTCTATCTCTCTCTCCCCTCATCAATAGGCCATCAGTTAAATATACTCGTACTACTACATAAGATATTATCATTACCGTTATTCTATAGAGGTCTTTGTAGGTCCAATTCAAACTCGAAGACTTTCTACCCACCCTAGGACAGATGTTTGATGTGAGCTCCTGAGGTCGTCAGTATAATATTTAATCTCTTTCAAATTTTCTTTCTAGGACACTTAAAAGCCTAAAGGTTTGAAATACAATTTTACTATAAGAATGAAGGGGGTCATAAGTAGAATTTCTAGATAAAATGGGTTAGGAAAAAATAAAATGGGGCAGCCCGGTGCACGAAGCATCCCCGCGTAGGAGGGTCCGTGCAAGGGTCCCCACCAAAAGGGTGAAATGTAGGCAAACCTTACCCTGCATAAATATGCAAGAGGCTGCTTCCAGGACCATCATATTTGGATGTCAAATTTCAGATTTTTTATTTTGGAAATGCAACTCTTTTTAAACAAACCTCAAAGGAATACTTGACTCTTTTTCGCGGCAGAGGGGTAGTTATAGAGATGTCTTCTTAAGAATATTTGGGTATTTTATCTTGATGACCATTTCTTGTTTTCCTTCAAAATCTTGATGTCAAGTTTAGGTTTGTGTGCATACGTTGATAACATTACAGGAAAATAATCAGATTTGTTTTTGAGCCATTGCAGAACAGATGCCTTCAAGCGTCAAACAGAGAGATTAGTGAATGAACTGAAAAAATCCGCAGAAATGCAGAGCACAAGTTAGATAACATACAGGACCAAGCAGATCATATACTGCAGAATGCAGATCAAATCCATGATTCCTTGACTTCAATTGACATTCGAACGCAACAAGTTGCTGAAACATCAAGGATGTTGAAGAACGTGTTAATGATGTTATGAAGCATTCACAAATTGTATATGAGCAGTCTATTAAAATGGCAGCATCTCAATCAGAGCTGCATGAAGGTCAAGTGATGATGAAGGAAAGGTTAGCAGAGGGAATGATAATGGTCAATGAGTCTTACAATAATTTGGGTGTAGAAATAAGTAACTTAAGGAATGAAGCACTTGAAATAGAGAAGGAGATTGTTAAAGTTGGAGATACCATGGCTTTAAAGATGGAAACTCTGCAAAGCAAAGCAGTTGATATTGAGAACAAAGCAGAAACTTCTCTAGATAATCAAAGACTACTTTTGGAGAGCCAGATTGCAGCACAGGAGGTTATTCAGTCCGTCACCAAATTCCAGTCCCAAGCACTTGAAGAGAGCAGGTAAGAGAGTAAATAAAGTACTTCCTTCGTCCCTAAATGAATGTCCATTTTCAAGATTCTTTTGTGTTTCCAAATGAATGTCCTTTTTGTAATTGTCTAAAAAGTGAACGTTTTCAGAATGACCCCTAAATGATATTAGGACCGGGGTGGTAGTGTTCTAGTTGAATTTAAAGAAATGTGAACAAAATTGAATTTGCTTTTGATTTGATTGTAGGGACACTCTGCAGCAGCTGGTTGAATTTGGGCACAGGCAGCAGCAAGAGCTGATAAAAGGCAAGAACAGCTTGAGCGAGCTCATGATCATCTGGTTGAGAATTCAAAAACTATATTGGCGGCTCAGGTTTGTGTTTTAGCTCCGTTGCATCATCCCTACTTGTAATTGGTAAATTCATTCACCTTGCTCTATTCCTATCTTAATATGTTGCAGGAAACTTTTGAATCGAAGCAAGCTAGCATGTTTGTTGCTATTGACAAGCTCTTTGCCTTGCACAATGCCATACTGCTGGAATCCCGAGCAATCAAAGCATTTATTGTGTATTCTATATTGATTTTTATTCTCTACATGTTCACGAGTACAAAGCAGACATATGGTGTGAGACCCAGGCTCTATATAGGTAGATTAACCAACCATTATTGACTTATAAACCTTGAATTTAAACATCAACTAAAGATTGATGATTTATTTTATTGCAGGACTATGTGCTACATTCTTGATTGAGTTTGTTGTACTTAGGTATGGAAACGATATTGAACTGCAAGCATGGATAATTAGCTTGGTCAGGGCAGTCTTTGGTCTTCTTGCATCGTTCCAACTTTTATATGCCGTGTATACATACAGGTTAGTAGTTTCATGCTGTAAATTTTTATTGAGAAACATAAAATAATCTAAAATACATAACTAAACTATGTTATTGGAAATTATGCAGGGACTATGAATCATTGAACCATCAGATGTTACTGACACTGATGGATAAGGTGAATGGCATTCAAAAACAAAAAGAGTTGTCATGGGACATGGATAGCGAGGATGACAAAGATAGTGAGGACTGGTCTACATGGATTGACACTGAACTTCCGGAAGATGTGGACAAATTGGTGGACCCCGATTTTATGCTTCCGGAAGAAGTTGGAGAGAATTCACTCACTATGTCAGTCACCAGACAATACAACCTCCGCCATCGCCATTGTTCCTAGTTTTCATGCCATTATTCCTTTCAAGTCAAAAGTAAACATTCTCACCATTTTACATACTTCAATTTATTTGCTTTCAGTTATAAGATATGATCACTGACATACATTTTTATAAAAATTACATAACATGGTTATCACTGTTGTAGATTAAGAGGGCTTCACAGAATCAAAGAGATTCGCAGTTACTTAGATTTTCATTTATTTTATTGATAATCACTTATAAGATCATGGTGTTATAAATGTTGGAATGCTTTGCTCACGCTTGAAGAAGTTACCAGGATCAGCTATGCTCTTCACTCTAACAAGCCTGTTAAAATTACTAGAAAAGTAACTAGCACCCCATGTACTTCTTGCTTGTATAAAGCTCGTGCCTACTCCCAAATCAAGATCATTGTAGTTCAAGTATGAACGTCTTGGTGACTTGGAGACATAAGCAGCCATGTAATCATACAGACTTCTGATCCAACTTATATGGGGAGCCGTCTCGTCTCCGTCCCATATTACTAAATATTCAATCATGAACAAAGTCCCATCTCTATGTGGGAATGGAGTTGCAGATTCTGGAATCTCATCCATTCTTCCTCCGTATGGGGTAAACACCAAGAGTGCTTGTTGTTCTTCCACTCTGTCGTTGTAAAATTCCCATATCCCTTCAAGTCCCATTTGAGAAATGGGCTCCGTCACATAATCTGATTTCCCTTTGACTGGGGCCCGGGGAGTTATGCTTCTATTTAATAGTATCTCGAGTGGTTCTCCATTTATGAAACCAGCACCTACTAGCACTGATTTGATCCAGCTCATTTCAGTGCAGTCTCCACTCACCAGTCCCAGTTCTGGGAATTTTTCTTGCATCAATGGAATAAGTCTATTTATTCCACCAAGAAAAAGGGTTTCAAATGTTGCCCGTATCGTTCTATTTCCTGTATTTGGATTTACGACACTAAACATTAGGATCCTGATCTCTAGGTCTTTATCAATCTTGGGTGCTACGGACTGCCATTTGTGAATAATCTGGGTAGCATTTTGTTCCAAGGTCCTGTCGATGGAGAAATATGTCACTATTTCTGGAACAGGAACTAGCTTTATCTTCCATGCTAGAATGACACCAAAACTAGAACCTCCTCCTCCTCTAATGGCCCAAAACAGGTCTTCACCCATCAAGAATCTATTAAGAATTCTGCCACGTGCATCAGCAAAACGTGCATCAATAACATTATCAACAGCTAGCCCGTATTTCCTCATCATCGCCCCGTACCCTCCCCACTAATATGACCACCAAGACCCAGCGCAGAGCAAATCCCAGCAGGAAACCCAAGTGTTTGACTTTTCTCTGCTATCCTATAATACAGTTGACCTAAAGATGCACCAGCTTGAACCCATGCAGTGGCACTTTGAACATTCACCGTTATGCTTTTTAAGTTGAACAGATCAAGTAGCACAAAGGGTACTCGTGAAACATACGAAAGTCCCTCAAAGTCGTGGCCCCCACTTCTAGTTCTTATTTCTATGCCATATTTCTTGGCACAGAATATGACCGTTTGGACTTGGGATTCATCGAGTGGTGTAACTATTGCTAATGGCTTAGGCGTAGAGGGTGATGAAAATCTCAGGTTGTAGATTTCAGATTGCAAGATGGATGTGTAGGAAGAGTTGTTTGGTGTGTAAATTACTTGAGAAATCGAGGTGGAGTTTTGAGAATGAAGGGTAAGACATTGAAGAAAGTCTCCCTGACTAAGAGCTAATTGAGTTCCCCATAAGAGAAGAAGAATGCATGAAAACAATAAACAAGGGGTTTGTCGAGTCTTCTTCATGTTTTCCTTTTTTGCAGTTGTTTTTTTTTTTTTTTTTTTTTGCAGGATATACCCTGCTATTTATATGGTTTCTTTTTCTTTAAATAAACTGGTACAAGTTGTGAACTTGAAATGGTCCAGATAGCTTAGCCATGCCCATTCTAGATGAAGGAAGCCTGCATATTAGGAGTCAGAAGGATTCCAACTGGGATTCTGGACCAAAGTACCCTCAAGCCGCCTGTATTTTGGCTGCATTAGTAGGGGGTGCACTGATCTACACGACATTAGAAGTAGTAGTTGACTTTTGAGTTTTGACCAATCTTCTGGCGTGGCCTAACCAAATATAGATACATTCTATGAACAGGTTGATGGAGGGAAGAATAGTTTTATAGTCTATTAATAGGATAATGCAGATTCTATGCATATTGCAGCTGGTTTGGAAGACTTTCTGACAGTAACAGAAGTGCTGGTTCTTTTTTAGTGCACATGACTTATTGCTAAATAATCTTTTGACAAATCTAATGCTTGTGACTTGTGATTATATGTCAGAATTTCAACTGTAATGCTGTCGCATTCGTGCCGAAGATCATTCAGTACAGTACAAACCGCACAGCGCATGTAATTTGTAAAATATGGTTAGATAACATCTACAAACATGTCTTCGCTCAACTGAAGTTTTTTTTTTTTCATTTTTTTCAAAAACATCTACAAACATGTCTTCGCTCAACCGATTTTTTTTTTGTTTTGTTTTTTTTTCGAAAAAAAAATAAAAATAAAATAAACTTCGGTTGGGTGAAGACATGTTTGTAGATGTTTATGTAATCTAGGAGTCAAGTTTTGGCGGCTTAACATCTACTCCCTCGGACACAAAAACAAAATGACTTTGATCTTTATGGTCATCTTTGACCAAAGAGTTATGGAAAAATAATGATATTTGTGAAATTTTAAAACAAAATACTACATCACTATAAATATTATTAAATAAGTTTTTTTTTATTTTGTAAAATAGTGATTAGAATTTAGTTGAATCAAACATGAATATAATCATAGAGTTCATAGAGACGCCCTCCAAGCACAAGACAAAACAATAGTAACATCCATCCATCGCTAAATCATATGCCCGAATTTGTCCAAACGATTCTGAGATATGTGCAGCTGGATTGTACAACAGTTTAGTACGTCCGACCTTCTTCTCCAGCAGCTGCCCCCTTCTCTAGCGAACTCTCAGCCTCAGTAGCCTTAACCCCTAGATCTAAACGCCCTAACGTATCCATACACTCTCAGATCAGCCTCATCCATTCCCAATTAAAATTTGGCTGCCCGTCCTTTCGGGTTTCGTGCAATCATGCGCAGCGGAAGACATTACATGAAGAAACCCAAACCCTAGATCCGTTATGATTAATAACTCATAATATGTAAGATGAAAGAAACTAACCCTTGTAGATCGAGATATCAAACCTTGGAATTAGATGCTAAAATAAGCACCCTCTACCGGTGATCCACACGTCGAACAGATTCAAGAACGTTTCTTGACTTGACTGCTAAGTCCCTCAGATTGAAAAACTTGATGAAGAACGCTTCTTCAATTGCTCACTTTTGATTATTAGAGTTTGATGATTGAAAATAATCAAATCTAATACCCCTAGTATAATTTGTGTATTTTCTCTCTCCAAGAAAGAAGTTATGATTTCACAAATCAATATTCTAGGACTGAATCCCGACTGCACACATTATATACTAGAGGTCTCCAAGATCCTTTAGGGTTTAGGTCTTCTTGTCCAACAAGAAAAGGCTTAAAATAAATTGCATTCCGCCGTAGGGTTCGTACGGCTCTGCTGGAGCCGTATGGCTCTCAGCCCTGCCTCGTTTTTCATTTCTTTTAGTTATCCATTCTGTGTGTGTGTGACCAAATAGGATTATACTAAGTTGGCAACGAGTCCGAATCATTCAGACCTCGTAATGTCTATTGAACGTAAGCCACGATCAATGGTCAACTTACTTTGTTCAATGCTTTTCTCGATCTCGAATGTATTTATAATACAAATGACATTGATCTAATTAATTCATTTAAACACGGCCATGCATTTCATCAATATCATTCATCGAGGGGCACAAGCTTGACATCTCTCCGAAGAATGACTAATCTCATCTTGGCTTATTTTTCTTCCCTACATGATTCCGATTATGCCAATCATATTCTTTATAATTACCTTGTTAAAGGTAATGTTTGAATGCGTCAAACACAATGTTCATCAAGTAGAAGACTGTAATAACCTCAGGTCTAAAGATTCAAGTGATATAACTATATGACATTTAATTATAACATTTGACCATAACATAAATCTCATAAGGGGTCAGTCTAGTACTTGTTCTCCAACAAAAAGTCTAATTATATCATATACACATAATCATCATATGATTACCTATTAAACTTATACTAGTAAATAATCATATTTAATAGGGACGGAGATTATTATAATAAACATGCAAAAGATATAATAATCAAAACATTCAATATCTTTATTAAAGCGTAAAGCAAATGATAACAGTAATCGTTCAAATAACGTGCCTAGGGCATACACACCAATACGTTCTTCTTCCACCCTCAAACCATACACACTTCATCAGAGATTATTCGTTGTTTATGAGAAGGAGTTCGAGATCAGAGTGGGCAGACCGTGTAGAATGTTTCTTGACCATGTAGAATGTTTCTTGATGAGTCATTCTGAAAAACCTGTGATTGGTTTAATTCGCCACTTTAATGGGTTTTTGAAAAAAAAAATTCCTCAAATCTGTGAGGAAGTGTTGATGGCACTGGGAGTCTCGATGTATTCATGGTACGAGTGTGTGTGCGTGCGCATCTGTGATGTTTGTGTGCTTTGCATGGTTAATTTGGAATTAAAAGAGATGGTGGTTGATGGTGGTAGGTTTGTGTTTGTACAGTAGTAGTGGGTGGTCGTAGGTAGCAGTGATGGTGATGGATGGTAGTGAAACAGTTACAAGAAGAGGGTTGGTCGGAGTTTTTGAAGAAGATGGTGGGGGTTTGGTTGTAGTTATTGATTTACGCATCATGATATTGTACATCTATTTGATGTACAATAATATATTTTTTATGTTTCAAAAATAAAAAAATTAATAAAAGTTTAACAAGTTCTTTTTTATGTATAAAAAAGGTTATTTGATATTTAGGGTATGAAAATATTTTTGCAAAAAATCATAATATAAAATTTTAATATGTTTTTTTCACATATTCAGATATATGTTAAATTTGCTCAAAATATAATATGTTGTGCATTAAAATATTACACAAATACTTATTATATATTTTAAAATAATTATTTATCGTTTTTGTTTTTTTCTGAAAATAATTATTGTGTGTGTTTAATCTGGGTGTGTGTGTGTAGATTTGATTTTTTTTCTTTGATTTTTGAATTTTTGTTGTTTAATGATTGTGGCAGGGATGATCGTAGTGAGAAGTAGTTGTCCTGATGATGGAGGCGGTTGTGTTCTGCGGTGGCGGTCCGGTGGTGGTGGCAGTGACAGTGGGCAAATTATGGTGGTGGTGGACCGATGTTAGTGCAGAAGAGAATAGTGTTGAAACTTTTAAATTTGGATGAAATGTAATTTTTCATTGCAATGTGTAATTTATTTATGAATGTCTTTGTTAAATGATTAGTGATTAATTATAAAGGTTAAAATATTATAATTTTAACTCATTACAACTTTTTTCAATAGAATACTATTATTCCTTAATCCCCGTGCCCAGAAAGAGAATCCTGATTCGGACGGGACGGAGGAAGTATTTTTATTCAAAAAAAAAAATAGTTATTTAATCTTGAAAAGATATTTAGTTTTTCGACCACTTAAAATTTACGAATTTGCATAAAACCCTTAATAGCAAATATCAATTCAAACTAACCGATCTGATATTCACGTATTGCACACATGAGCATTTAACAAGATGGGGCAACTACCATTTAGTCCTTCAACCAAATGAAATTACCACCTAGGACAAGGAATTTGTAATATTACCACCTAGTCCAAGGGTTATTAAAATGACACTCATGCCCTTAATAAATAATGAAAAATTACATTAATGCCACTCCCTCCATCATTTCACTATTTCTCTCCAACCACCTTTGACCACCCATCCCAACCACCTCCGGCGACCATTTTCCGGTGACTCACTCCGGCGACCATTTTCCGGCGACTCGCTCCGGCGACCACCTCCGTCGACCATTTTCCGACGACTCACTCCGGCGACCATTTCCGTCAACCACCTCCGTCGACCGTTCTCCGGCGACCGTTCTCCGAATACCATTTTCCGGCGTCCGGCGGCCACCTCCGGCGACCATTTTCCGACGTTATTCCAAGAAAAATTCACATTTTTCAAAAAAAAAAAAAAAATCAAAAACAAATTCACAGTTGTTCAAGAACAAGTTTACAGTTGTTCCAGAACAAGTTTACAGTTATTCCAAGAACAAATTCACATTTTCAAAAAAAAATAAAAAATCAAGAACAAATTCACAGTTATTCCAGAACAAGTTCACAGTTGTTCCAAAACAAGTTTACAGTTATTCCAAGAACAAATACACATTTTTCAAAAAAAAAAATACATTTTTTTAAAGAAAAAGTTCACAGTTGTTTCAGAACAAGTTTACAGTTATTCCAAGAACAAATTAATATTTTCAAAAAAAAAAACTTTTTTTTCAAGAACAAGTTCACAGTTGTAAGTTCACAATTGTAAGTTCACAATTGTAAGTTCGCAATTGTTCCAATAACAAGTTCGCACTTGTTTCAAAAACAACTTCGCAATTGTAAGTTCGCAATTGTAAGATAGCAATTGTAAGTTCACAATTGTAAGTTCGCAATTGTTCCAATAACAAGTTCGCACTTGTTCCAAAAAACAAGTTCGCAATTGTAAGTTCGCACTTGTTCCAAAAACAAGTTCCTGTTTTTTTCAAGAACAAGTTCACACTTGTCCCAAAAACACTTGTTCCAAGAACAGGTTCACAGTTGTTCTGATAACAAGCTCACAGTTGTAAGATCGCAATTGTAAGTTCGCACTTGTTCCAAGAACAGGTTCACAGTTGTTCTGATAACAAGCTCACAGTTGTAAGATCGCAATTGTAAGTTCGCACTTGTTCCAAGAACAGGTTCACACTTGTTCTAAGAACAGGTTCACAGATGTTCTAACAACAAGTTCACAGTTGTTCCCAGAACAAATTCCAAGAACAAGTTCCTTTTTTTTTCAAAAAGAAGTTCACACTTGTTCCAAGAACAAGTTCACAATTGTTCTCAGGACAAATTCCAAAAACAATTTCATATTTTCAAAGAAAATCGCATTTTTCCATAACAAGTTTACAGTTATTCCAAGAACAAATTCACATTTTTCAAAAAAAAATGTTTTTTTCAAAAACAAGTTCACAATTGTTCCCAAAACAATTTCCAAGAACAAGTTCACTGTTTTTTTTTTTCAAGAACAAGTTCACTGTTTTTTTTTTTTCAAGAACAAGTTCACATTTGTTCCAAGATCAAGTTCGTAGTTGTTCCTAGAACAAGTTCACAGTTGATCCAAAAACAAGTTTACAATTGTTCTAATATACAACTGAAAAAATCACAGCTGTTATAATATACTTTTGTTATACCCAAAGTCACGACCAAAAACAAGTTAACAACACAATTGTTTCATAAAACCATAAATCTACTAAAGAATACAAACTATTTACACCCAAAATCAGCCACTTAACATTAATTCATTGTATTCATACTTTTGAATACATACTAATTTACTGGAGCAACCTAAACATTAAGAATAAGTTCATATTTTATTCCAAAAACAGTTGTTCTCAAAATAAGTTCCAAGAGCAATTTCACAGATGTTCTAAGAAACAAATGTGAACTTAACAACCAATAATCAACAATCAATTGAATATGTTTGTAATGAACTGAAACTGTTCAATCACATCGCGTCGGGCCCATCCATCAACCTGGGCTCTGATACCAGTTGTTGAAACCGCGACCACCCCCACCACTCCACATTAGTATGATATTGTCCGCTTTGGGCCCAACCCGCACGGATTTGTTTTTGGGTCATCTCCCAAAAGGCCTCATATTAATGAAGTGGGTGGAGGCCTTTATATATTAGGCAATTCTTCTTTCAATTGCCAATGTGGGACTTGGGTTGACACCCCAACACAACTCCCAAAAGACCTCTGCTTCCAAAACTGGTTTAAATCATGCCTTGTGTATCATCTTATTGTTGATTCATAATTTTCATGTTTTACATCATATATTTTTTTTTTTTGCCTCAAACAAATTGTAATGGAGGGAGCCTTGTGCGGTAGCCTTGTGCGGTAGGGTGTGCGGTAGGAGGAAGGGGCTTGTGCGGTAGGGTGTGCGGTAGGAGGAAGGGGGGAACTGCGGTAGGAGGAAGGAGTACAATAATGCGGTAGGTAGAAGGTGTATGGTGCGATCAAGGTAGAAGAGTGCGGTCAACAGAAAAGGGAAGTGATACGCGGTCAGTGGAAGAAGTATTAGAAGTGTTGATTGAGGTAGAGTTAAATGTGGTAGTTAGTATGGTCAAGTAGTGGCAAAGTCAAGACGGAGGGTCTTAGTGGTAATTTCGTCAATTGACCATGTGAGAGTCTCGTGAGGTTGTTGAGAGCACATGGCCACGTGGACACGTGAGGCGGTTATCTCCAACAACTTGCACATGGGCTTCCCTATAAAAGAGGCACAAGAGGCGTGAATCAAGGGTGGATGATATTGCTATTTCTCTTTCTCCTTAGTTAGCCATAGCTGAGTTTAGCTTGTATTTCCTTCATAGTTTAGCTAGTAGTTGATTATCTAGCTTATTTCTCTATTTTCGTTGTAGTTGAAGTTCAATCAATAGAGTTTGATTCCTTTTTCCATTTTCGCAATTGTATTTGGATCGCATCAATTGTATTTGGATCGCATCTGTTACAAATTGGTATCAGAGCAGTCGATCCCCGGCTGCTTCTGCATACTCTGATAATCATGGCGGAAACAAGGTGGGCGGAATTGCATAGGCGATTGGAAGGGAGTGATAAACACATGGAGGAATTGGGTGTGAAGACGGGAGGAATCGAAAGGAAGCTTGATGCATTTGAAGGTAACATGGCGGAGATGGGGAATAGCATCTTGGATCTCAAATCTGAGATGGGAGGTATGAGGTCTATGCTGGAGAAGATCTGCTCACAGATGGACAATGGGAAGAGGCCGATGGACGAAACAAATCAAGGAGATGGAGGTACTTCCAGCAGAGGTACGGGTAATACAGATCCAGATACTAGGTATGCTCATACTCAGAACTTCAATCATTTTTCTTCCACACCAAATACCCATACTGCACCTCCAGGTTTCACCACTCACATGCCTCAACCTCAACCTCCTACCCAGCCCAACCATTATCAACCACCATATTCACCCCAACCAAATCATCAATCCAATCCAATACCACCACCACCACAACCAAATCTAAACCAACCCAATTTTGCTTTTCAACAAAACCAAAACCAACACCCTTACCAACCATTTATACCAAACCAGAACCAATTCAATGCTTATATGACCCCACCAAATTTCATTCCCCAGAATTGGAATGGCCCTTGGAATGCCAAACCCCCAAAAATGGATTTCCCCAGATTTGATGGGTCTGATCCAAGGGGATGGGCCATTAAGTGTGACCAATTCTTTGAATTCAATCCCATGGAGGATCTAAGGAAGGCTAAGTATGCTTCCACTCACTTTGAAGGAAGGGCGGGTCATTGGTACCAGTTTTACCAAGTGGAGAAGGGGTTAATTCCATGGATGATGTTTGTTAACGATGTAATATCCAAGTTTGGTCAAAGAGTTCATAAGAATCCCCAGGCTGAATTCAATAAACTCACTCAAACCACTTCTGTTGATGCTTATATAGATGAGTTTGAGGAGCTTAAAGCCTTGGTGGGCATGAAACAAAGGGGTTTAGGTGATGAATATTACTTATCCAGCTTTTGGAGTGGGCTAAATGAGGAGATCAAAGGTCCAGTGTATATGTCCAAACCCACATGCTTAGAGGAAGCCATGGAGTTGGCTAGACAAGCTGAGCAGAACCTCAAGTCCCATAAGCCCAAACCATATACAACCTTACCTAAAACCTACCAAACCCATCAGTTTACCAAACCACCCCAACCCATGACCCATACCCAATCTTATTCCAAGCCCAACCCAAATATCAAAACCCTCACCAGTTTCGAAATTAATGAAAGGAGGAAGAAGGGTCTCTGTTTTCATTGTGATGAGAAATTCACTAGGGGTCACACTTGCAAAACCAAACTATATATGTTATATGGGGAAGAATGGGAGGAAGATGAAGTGTGTGAGGAGGAAGAAATACAAGAAGAAGAGGGATAGGGTCAGATATCAGTATTGGCCTTGAATGGGATGGCCACTCATAATACTATCAAAGTACAAGGGAAAGTGAACAAACAGGTGGTTACCATTCTTATTGATAGTGGTGCCACCCACAATTTTATTGATCCTGGCACAGCAGCAAAGTTGAGAAGTGATGTAGTACAAACTGTACCACTCAATGTGACCGTGGCTGATGGGAATAGACTATCAAGTGATTCTATTTGCAGTGACTTCAGTTGGGATATGCAAGGGCATAAGTTTCAAGAAAATATGAGGGTACTACCCTTGGGGGGATGTGATATTGTGTTAGGAGTGGAGTGGTTGAAATGTTATAGTCCTGTGACTCTGGACTATAATAAGATGGAGATTACCTTGCAGGTAGGTAAGAAAAAGATCACACTCAAGGGGACTGGAGAAGAAGGTTCATTGAGATTACTTAGTGGTAAGGGACTAAGTAAACTCATAAAGAAAACTAAGGAAGGCTTGGTGGGTTACTTGTTTTACATGAGTGGTGATGAGAAAAATGGCAAGGTGGATATCCCTATAGAGATGGTCATACAATCGTACCAAGATGTGTTTGGGAACCCAGTGGGATTACCTCCTCCTAGAAGACAAGATCATAGAATTCCTTTGAAGGAAGGAAGGTTGCCTAGCTGTCAAAGACCTTATAGAGTCCCACACTTTCAAAAGAATGAGATAGAGAAGCAAGTCAAGGAGATGCTGGAGAGTGGGATCATTCAATATAGCAAAAGCCCTTTTGCTGCACCTGTTCTTTTGGTTTTGAAAAAAGATGGATCATGGAGGCTTTGTATTGACTATAGAAAACTCAATGAGATGACAGTGAAAGACAAGTTCCCCATACCAATCATAGAAGAGCTTTTGGATGAGCTACATGGGGCAAGATGGTATTCTAAGCTTTATTTGCGGTCGGGTTATCACCAGATTAGAGTTGCCCCAGAGGACATCTCCAAGACGGCATTTAGAACTCATCACGGCCACTTTGAGTTCAAGGTTATGCCATTTGGACTTATAAATGCCCCTGCTTCTTTTCAAGCGTTGATGAATGAGGTTTTTGAACCATTACTCAGGAAGGGAGTCTTGGTCTTCTTTGATGACATTCTTGTATATAGCAACACCATGGAAGAACATATTCATCTTCTCCAACAAGTATTAGAGTTGATGAGACAACATAAGTTGTATGCTAAGCTGAGTAAGTGCTCTTTTGCTCAACCGCAGTTGGAGTACTTGGGCCACATTATTTCTGGGGAAGGTGTATCTGCCGATCCACAAAAGATTGAAGCAATGAAACAATGGCCTACTCCTACTAATGTCAAGCAACTAAGGGGTTTCTTGGGTTGACCGGATACTACAGGAGATTTGTCAAGGGCTATGGAGAAATTAGCAAACCTTTAACCCAATTGTTGAAGAAGAACTCTTTTGTATGGAATGAGGATGCTCAATCTTCCTTTTAATTACTCAAAGAGGCAATGTCTACCACTCCGGTGCTAGCAACTCCTAACTTTGACCTTCCATTCATTATTGAAACCGATGCTAGCAATTGTGGCATTGAAGCGGTCCTTATGAAGCAAGGAAGACCCATTGCTTACCTCAGTAAGGGGTTGAGTGCTAAGACTCAAGCATTATCTACCTATGAAAAGGAGTTACTTGCCGTGATGATGGCGGTCAGCAAGTGGAGATCGTATGTTCAGGGGAAGCACTTTATAATCAAAACAGATCACCAAAGCATCAAGTATTTTATAGAGCAAAGACTTTCCACCCTCTTACAACAAAAGTGGTTAGCCAAACTCATGGGTCTAGACTATGAAATTGTTTACAAAAAAGGGAGTGGAAAATAAGGTTGCTGATGCCTTGTCTCGAATGAATGAAACCAATGGAGAGCTCAAAGAGATTACGGTTTCTTATCCTAGTTGGATTGAGGAAGTGATGGCAAGTTATGATGGAGATCCTGATGTGGTAGACTATGTTGTTGTTAGTGGTGCCCTAAGCACGTTTAACAAACGTTGTAATTGTTATCATTTATTTCATATCAATAAAGAGATGTTTTGATTATTATTATTGTTCATGTTTACTTATAATAATCCCCGTCCCTAGTACTTGTTAAGCACTAGTATAAAGGCTAAATGATCATGGGATGATCATGTTAGATTTATGGGTACTTGTTTGGAACGAGGTACTGGACATGACCCGCTGTATGAGATTTATGTCATGGTCTATGTCGTACATATATCTCATATTAGTTATGTCATTTGAATCCTTAGACATGAAGTTATTATAGTCTTCCACTTGATGAACATTGTGTTTGACATATTCAAACGCTACCTTAACACGGTAGTTATAAAGGGTATGATTGGCATAATCAGATTCACGTAGGGAAGAATAATAAGCTAAATGGATTTGTCCCTCTTCGGAGAGATGTCAAGCTTGGGCCTCTCGTAGGAATGATGTTGATGAAATGTTCGGCCGGACTCAAATGAATTGATTGGATCAATGTCATTTGGATTATCAATATATTCGGAATCGATAAAGTATTGAACAAAACAAGTTGACTCTTTGACCATGACTTGTGTTCAATGACATCGTGGACAAACGGATTGTGACATATTCTAAAGGAATGCGAACTTGTATCTAGTTATACTATTTGGGTAGGTATGACGGTTTGCTAGAACCTAATCATATCTTATGGGATCATGTTTGAGCCCATTGCCAACTTAGTATAATCCTAGAGGGTCACACACAATAGAACGAATCTTAAATAAAAGGACTATATTGGCATTTAGGGTCGGAGGACTTCCAAGGAATTTTTGGAAAGTTCTGGGCCTCCTGGTCAACCAAGCGGGCGCTTGGGTTGCACCAGGCGGGCGCCTGAACAAGCCGGAAAAATAATTGGACTTTCTGCCCAAACAAGCGGGCGCCTGGGTAGGACCAGGCGGGCGCCCGGTATGCCGATTGGAAATTTCCTAATTCGATTAGGAAAGGTTTTTTGGCACAAGTTACCTATTTGGAATAGGTCTTAATTGTGTATAAAAACCCCAATTCGGTCAGACCATAAAAAAAAGTACTTTTGTGAGTCTCAAAGAGTTTGAGAGAGATTTTATTTTGTTCTAAGATATCATTGATTGAGGAACAAAATAATTCATAAATAAATTCCATATAGTTCTTTATTAAATTGTGAAAGCGTGTTTTACAATTATTGGTCTAGCAACCAAGATCAAAGAAGCTCCTTTGATATTCGTTCGAAGTGTGGATACCGCTAGAGGGTGAAAATCATCATCTTCAAAGTTCGTGTTCAAGCTTTGTGATCGTGATCAAGTTTTCAAATCTCCACCAAAGACCAAGAGAAAATTTTGATAGCCATCAAGGGTTAGTTTTATCCTATATTCATGTTGTTGTATTTGATTTAATCATATGAACGGATCCATGGGTTTGGGTTTCTTAAAATTTTAATTGCTATATTCCGCTGCGCATGTTACTTGGAAACCCAACAGTGGTATCAGAGCCCCGTTCATATTGATTAATTCAATACTTGGATCATGTTGTGTGTATATAAATTGTTTATGTGCCAAGCATGATATGAATATTGGATTATATGATGTTTATGTGTTTTGTGATTTTATGTGGTTTATTGTTTTGCAACTTTAATCGCACGATTCAATCGCAATAAAAATTATGGTGGATTCTGAATTATTTCGATTATTGATTTTGATTGGATCAAAGTTTTAATAATCAAGGAAAAATAATTTTGAGACAAAATTTTCGAACTTTAAAATTCTACACTATTCTGGCCATTCAAGCGGGCGCCTGGTCCTTTGCAGGCGGGCGCTCGGTGGTCAAAATATGTTCTGATTTTGGTTAAAATCTGAATATGGAATTTTCGATAAATTCGACAAAACCAGTAACAGAACCAGTCCAGACTTGTTGATCTGGAATGGGTTTTGGGTAGTTGGTTTGTGTGTGGATTTTGGGGTTTGATTTTCCTATTTGTTTTAGTCTTGTGATTCCTAGATTGGTTCAAGTTTTGGATGGCTAATCTGCGTTCATCGAGATTGTGTTTCCCAAAATTGATCGCAATCAAAGTTTCAAAGATAAAACGAAGTTAGAATTATGAAGAGTTCATAATTGCTAAAATTGAGAAACAAAGTTCTTGATTCAATGATTGGAGATCCATGTGGAATTGTGAATGCAATTGGCCTACGTTCATCGAGACCATCTGTCGCGCCCCAGACCCGAGGTCCTACTTGGCCCCACGCTCGGGACACGAATGGAAGACGTTATAAAACACTTTTGAAAATTTTTCGAAATATACTTTCATAAAACTTAACAAAACCAACACCTGAAGTTCAAAGGCTTCCACTGACTTTCAAACAAACCTTTATACAAATGTACACACACCAACATTATCCAAAATATAGGTGGTACAAATGATGAAGTCACGGAAATTCTACCCAAAAGGTTATACATCTATGTAATGTAACCTTGACCAAAACAAATCCCAACTCTTACCACTTTCAACGTCCTCCCGCCAAAGTCCTAGCCCCTAGACTCGCCTTTATCTAAAACAGTAAACAAATAAGGGGTGAGAATGAATTTCAGTAAGTTACTAAAATGCAACTACGTTACATGCTGATATGATAATCATAAAGAAACAATATCAACAAATAATCATATAGCATATAGCACATAACATGAGAGGTTCCCTATCGCCAACCGTCCCATACCGGTTGGGAATAACGACCAACTCATCATACAACACATAGTGTAGGAGTAAACACTCCTACGAGAATACCAAGCCAAGGTTTACCGAAGTAACATAACCATCTGAGAATACTATCTGAGAAAACCAGTTGAGAAAACCATCTGAGCAGCATAAATAGCTGAAGCCGGGATCCCGAAAACCAAACCATAACCATAATAACCAAAGTTCTCGAATCAAACATAACCATCTGAGAAGTATCAACAAAGCAGCACAATGGCTGAAGCCGGTTCCGGAACCAAACAATCACAACAACAACAATAGCGGGAGAAAATGACACAAAGTCATACCCCTAAATGCTCACGCGAGGGAGCGAGTTCATCCCATCCAAGGCCAATCTGGACTGAGGATAAAGGTACCAGTGGACAACCTTATAGTGAACTTGGCTTGTGTGCCACTATAACTCTTCCACTGCCCGACTCAAGGTACCAATGGAAAACCTTATAGGGAACTTGACTTGTGCCCCTATAATTCTCCCACTGCCCGACTCAACAACACAAGACCAGCTGGACTTTACACAAGAGCACAGTATTAAATACTTGCTAAACAACAACAACCAGGGTAATGATTCTAAAATAAGGAACCAAGCCAAACACATCAAAAGATGCAAACACGTTACTCATAAAAGAGTTCACAACATTAACATTAAGTCACAACACAATCTTTTATTAATGACATAAAGTCACCTCACAAGCTTGCACCCATTCACAATTAATCCAAACCACATCAAAAGGATGTTCCATAATACCCATTTAATACTTAGTTAAATTCCACAACACATATGTTCACGAAGGAACCAACTCTACCACTTTGGTGTTCCACAACAACAATCTAGGCACCTTAGGATATCACCTAAGACCTAAACCAGGATTGGACCTTTAATTATTTAAAATTGAAAAATCATAACATTCAGATGACCCTGGGCGGCCGCCCAAACTGGGCTGTGCGGTCGCCCAAACACCCTTGATCAAAGACAAAAACTTTCAGATCGTATGGGCGGCCGCACACCCATTATGGGCGGTCGCTCAAAACACTCGACAGGCCCAAAAAATCCCAAAAATTTATACTCTCTTCGTTTCACCGTCCCAAAAGTATTAATTTACTATACTTAATGTTTAAGACACAATATGGCTACAAAATCAGTTCTAAAACATCTTAAACACCAAATGGAACCCAACCAAACCAATAAAACAAATACTCATTTTGTCCCAAAATTACAAGTATAACAAAATTAATCCAAATCACAAAATACCAATCACAAGTATAAGTATAATTTTTCTAACATACTAATATACTCACTTATACTTTCATTCATTTCCCCGTCCCACGAATAATAATATAATTTTTATAATATACTTATTTAACATTTAATCAAGTTAATATTTTACCGTCCCACGAGTAGGAGTATAATCTTTACTATCATTCTAACAATACCCAGGCACACAAACATGTTCAATTAGCATACTTTCATTCAACCCAAGGTATATTTCCAGTATACGTATACTCCATTTGTCCCAAATAAACAAGTATCACAAATAAATATTTTTCACAATAATTTCACCACATATCACACATATAGCAAATATATGACTATTTTACTATTTAAGGGGAATTAGTAACTTACCTATTTCTGGAAAAAGTATCGCAGAAATATATTTTGTTCGGGTAGGAATGACCTATTCAACGCCCTGATCATTTATATATAATTAGTTTTTGAAACGGATAAGTAATTAAAATGAACTAAATCGAAATAGGACGAACTTACCCGTCTTCTTCGATGAACCAGAGAAACAATTGGGAAAGTGTAAGTGTGTGTAGTGTGTGTTACGCAGAGAAGAGAAAGTAGATAAGATTGATTTATAAAAATCCCATTTTACACTTTAGTCCTCCAACTTTCAAACTGAACAATTAACCCCCTAAACTTTAAAGTTACACTTTGGACCCTAAAGTTTCAACTAACTCATTTATTCTTTTTAACAAAATTACTATTAACCAAATAAATAACACAATTAAGCAAATAATATAAGCAAGTCATAAAAATATTTTCTAATACATAAAATGCACACATAAGTTCAAATTAAAATTCCCAAAAATATAAAATAAATAGGGACGGGTTTTGGGGTCGTTACAATCACTCCCCCTTAAAGAAAATTCGTCCCGAATTTTAGGGTAACTTACCAAAATCAAGATGTAAATAAGGAACCCATATCTAATACCATGCTCGTAGACATCCCCTGAAATCGAACTATCTTCTGAATAATTAAGTAACAACTGGAATTAACATTTATATCCTCTAAATAGATAAGGTGAGAAAACTTGGTAACCAATCCGCTATCAATAAACATCATTGGTCTCATCTATTCTGTGTACTCCTTCAATGAAACATTTCGCAATATATTCATATACACTCAGAAATCTCAAAGGCTTGTCACAAACCAACTGATCACTGATAATTTACTTCCAGATTATTCACAACTCAAGGACTTAGTTGAATGCTTAGAATTTCTCATGTCAAACAAATCAAATGCAACTCTTCAAATACCTGTAGTTGAATTCCGTTATGCATGTTGGTTCCACTAAGTGGCGACTACATGCTCTGCTACAAAAGTTAAAGTTCCATCACTAGCAACGAACAAAATCGTGTTGTCTATCATCGTTCATTCCACTAGTAATTTTCTATAGTTGAAATCATTCAATAGAGTAGAAACTTAAAGCTTCCGCAATCGCAAAATCACACCATGTCTCAACTCACAAAGACTCCAAATTGTTAATTCCTCTAACACATTACCTTTCCCGGATGATATACCATGGTACTCAATCTGCATTATCTCATGTATAACCCTCTTTGAAAAAAAATCAATACTTCAACTTTATGGACAGAAAACACTTCAAATATAGCTCCATCAAAGTCATTTGCTAATGAAATGGATGTTTAATCGCAATAAATCTCAAATTATGGGTAGGATGATTTTGTTCATAAGGAATCAATCTTCTCAAAGCACACATCGTTACCATACCTTTTTATAATAAACACTACTGATGCATCCCACGTAGATATATGAAAAATAATGAATTCCTTGTCAAGAAATATCTCAAGTTGAATCTTCTACTCCTTTAACTCAACCGATGTTATGGATACATTGCACTAGATATCAACACTATAGCATTATACCGTAACAATTCAAGATAACCCAAGGTTTTCATCAATCATGAACTACTCAATAGAAAATATATCTGGGATCCCACAAAGGAAGAATACATTCTATAGTTTAGCTATAGACACTCTGCTGCCAACCCCATAAACCAAATACCAGGCATAATCTTGTGATAAAAAAAATTCAAACTTTAATGCATAAATAGCATGAATGCTAGACACATATATCTACCACGCTTAATTAAAGCACACTAGCATATAAAACTCCACCACAATAATATCAAAATCTTGCTATGGCAAAATAACTAAATCAGCAAGTAAAACATGCTCACAAATTTGCACATCACAAGTGCGCAACACTCTATCAATCACCAAACACTCCCCCTTAGGATAGACACTTCTAACACCTAAGGTAGAGACTCAGAAGACACATGCAATCAAGAAGCAAAATGCACAGACATATAAGAATGCGATGAACCAGGGTCTACAAGTATACGTGCTCTCAAACTAGACACAGAAATAATACCTCCTATCACATTAGAGGAATCTGAAGCCTGTTGTTGAGAAATGGCAAAGACATGACCCTGCACCTTAGGCTTTCCTGAAGAATCCCTCTTCTGGCCCTGAGAAGACCCAACTGCACTTCCCGATGCCTGTACTCTAAATCTAGGGCAATCCTTTCGAAATTGACCCAACTGACCACAATTCAAACATTTGCCTTGCTTCTTCCAACATTTCTCTTCAGAATGCCCTTCTTTTTTACAATAGTTACAAACCTTCTTATTTTGACTCCCTGAAGTGTTACCCTGATTTCTATTACCTGACTGTCCTTGAGAAGACCCTTTTGATTGTGAAGATCCACCTTGATTCCCTCTATTATCATCACGTTGTTGTTGTTGCATACCTTGCCTCCCTGCACTTAACAACTCCATTTTCTTCTTGTGTTCTTCAATATCATGCTCCACTTGGTAGGCTCGATCAACTGCATCTTGAAAATCTTGCAACTTGTGGGATACTAGTTGAGTTCTAATCGCAGTTCTCAATCCCTTCACAAACCTCGTAGCCTTTCTCTCCTCAGTTGCCACTAAATGAGTACAATACATGGACAACTCTGAAAATTTAGCTGAATACTGAGCCACTGACATAGAACCTTGCTCCAAGTTAAGAAACTCCATTTCCTTCCTGTCTTGATCTACCCGGGGAATGAAGTGTTCTTTAAACTTTCCCTGAAAATTCTCCCAAGTATAGGGTACATGAGTCTCATCCCATTTAGTTTTCAAAGCCTTCCACCAATGCTCGGCAGCTCCATTCAGCTTATAAGTAGAAAACCTGACTTGATCTTCCTCAGAACATCTCATAGCATCAAAGATCTTTTCCATTGATTCAATCTACCTTTCTGTATTAGATACATCAGGCTCTCCATCATATCCCATTGGTTTCATCTTCAGGAACTGTGCCAACCCATCTCTTGGTGGTGCCTGTTCCCTCTCTTGCCTCTGATCATTAATTGTTTTCATTGCAGCCTCAAACATACCTTGGAACATTATTCGAGCCTCTTCTCTTGCCTTATCTTGCCCTGATGGCCCAGAATTATCTCCTTCTATCCCAACCATTTTGAATGAATACCTGCATAGAACACTCAACGTTACTCACTCTATACTCTACTACCCTCCTAGGTCATTTAGTCATTCTAGACCATCTACAACCCAGCTCTGATACCAACTGTCGCGCCCCAGACCCGAGGTCCTACTTGGCCCCACGCTCGGGACACGAATGGAAGACGTTATAAAACACTTTTGAAAATTTTTCGAAATATACTTTCATAAAACTTAACAAAACCAACACCTGAAGTTCAAAGGCTTCCACTGACTTTCAAACAAACCTTTATACAAATGTACACACACCAACATTATCCAAAATATAGGTGGTACAAAATGATGAAGTCACGGAAATTCTACCCAAAAGGTTATACATCTATGTAATGTAACCTTGACCAAAACAAATCCCAACTCTTACCACTTTCAACGTCCTCCCGCCAAAGTCCTAGCCCCTAGACTCGCCTTTATCTAAAACAGTAAACAAATAAGGGGTGAGAATGAATTTCAGTAAGTTACTAAAATGCAACTACGTTACATGCTAATATGATAATCATAAAGAAACAATATCAACAAATAATCATATAGCATATAGCACATAACATGAGAGGTTCCCTATCGCCAACCGTCCCATACCGGTTGGAAATAACGACCAACTCATCATACAACACATAGAGTAGGAGTAAACACTCCTACGAGAATACCAAGCCAAGGTTTACCGAAGTAACATAACCATCTGAGAATACTATCTGAGAAAACCAGTTGAGAAAACCATCTGAGCAGCATAAATAGCTGAAGCCGGGATCCCGAAAACCAAACCATAACCATAATAACCAAAGTTCTCGAATCAAACATAACCATCTGAGAAGTATCAACAAAGCAGCACAATGGCTGAAGCCGGTTCCGGAACCAAACAATCACAACAACAACAATAGCGGGAGAAAATGACACAAAGTCATACCCCTAAATGCTCACGCGAGGGAGCGAGTTCATCCCATCCAAGGCCAATCTGGACTGAGGATAAAGGTACCAGTGGACAACCTTATAGTGAATTTGGCTTGTGTGCCACTATAACTCTTCCACTGCCCGACTCAAGGTACCAATGGAAAACCTTATAGGGAACTTGACTTGTGCCCCTATAATTCTCCCACTGCCCGACTCAACAACACAAGACCAGCTGGACTTTACACAAGAGCACAGTATTAAATACTTGCTAAACAACAACAACCAGGGTAATGATTCTAAAATAAGGAACCAAGCCAAACACATCAAAAGATGCAAACACGTTACTCATAAAAGAGTTCACAACATTAACATTAAGTCACAACACAATCCTTTATTAATGACATAAAGTCACCTCACAAGCTTGCACCCATTCACAATTAATCCAAACCACATCAAAAGGATGTTCCATAATACCCATTTAATACTTAGTTAAATTCCACAACACATATGTTCACGAAGGAACCAACTCTACCACTTTGGTGTTCCACAACAACAATCTAGGCACCTTAGGATATCACCTAAGACCTAAACCAGGATTGGACCTTTAATTATTTAAAATTGAAAAATCATAACATTCAGATGACCCTGGGCGGCCGCCCAAACTGGGCTGTGCGGTCGCCCAAACACCCTTGATCAAAGACAAAAACTTTCAGATCGTATGGGCGGCCGCACACCCATTATGGGCGGTCGCTCAAAACACTCGACAGGCCCAAAAAATCCCAAAAATTTATACTTTTTTCACCGTCCCAAAAGTATTAATTTACTATACTTAATGTTTAAGACACAATATGGCTACAAAATCAGTTCTAAAACATCTTAAACACCAAATGGAACCCAACCAAACCAATAAAACAAATACTCATTTTGTCCCAAAATTACAAGTATAACAAAATTAATCCAAATCACAAAATACCAATCACAAGTATAAGTATAATTTTTCTAACATACTAATATACTCACTTATACTTTCATTCATTTCCCCGTCCCACGAATAATAATATAATTTTTATAATATACTTATTTAACATTTAATCAAGTTAATATTTTACCGTCCCCCGAGTAGGAGTATAATCATTACTATCATTCTAACAATACCCAGGCACACAAACATGTTCAATTAGCATACTTTCATTCAACCCAAGGTATATTTCCAATATACGTATACTCCATTTGTCCCAAATAAACAAGTATCACAAATAAATATTTTTCACAATAATTTCACCACATATCACACATATAGCAAATATATGACTATTTTACTATTTAAGGGGAATTAGTAACTTACCTATTTCTGGAAAAAGTATCGTATAAATATATTTTGTTCGGGTAGGAATGACCTATTCAACGCCCTGATCATTTATATATAATTAGTTTTTGAAACGGATAAGTAATTAAAATGAACTAAATCGAAATATGACGAACTTACCCGTCTTCTTCGATGAACCAGAGAAACAATTGGGAAAGTGTAAGTGTGTGTAGTGTGTGTTACGCAGAGAAGAGAAAGTAGATAAGATTGATTTATAAAAATCCCATTTTACACTTTAGTCCTCCAACTTTCAAACTGAACAATTAACCCCCTAAACTTTAAAGTTACACTTTGGACCCTAAAGTTTCAACTAACTCATTTATTCTTTTTAACAAAATTACTATTAACCAAATAAATAACACAATTAAGCAAATAATATAAGCAAGTCATAAAAATATTTTCTAATACATAAAATGCACACATAAGTTCAAATTAAAATTCCCAAAAATATAAAATAAATAGGGACGAGTTTTGGGGTCGTTACACCATCTATTGCTTAGTTTCGGCCACATGGACTACTTTCTTGGTTTCTTGAATTAGTGCGGGATTGTGGTTGCCTAATGGCTTAGTTCGACCGCGCTTCTTGTTGTCTTGATTTGGAGATAATAACCATAGTTGAAATAGTCTCATCCTCATAATTATAGAGAAACTAATGACACATAAATATCATGCTTAAATTAATAGAGATTAATTTAGTGGCTAAACTTGATGTGTAACATGTTTATATTATGTGCTCATAAATGTGTTATATGCTATACGTGATGAACCTTCAAAGAAAGTTTTAAGTCTTTCTTTGCCATGCTATGATTAAAACACTTGTTTATATATGGGTGATTTTGATGTGGGTTCGCCTCCGCGAAGTGCATTGATTTTATTCATGTATGAACAAGATGAGGTTCATTAATTTAATGTGGGCTTGCCTCCGCAAGGTGCGATAAATTGAATGGTTCCTATGCGTTTAAAATGGTCGGACTTAATTAGGCGTCAAAACAGTTTTGGGCCTAGGCAAAAGATGAGATTAAACATGCTTTTTGAAATTGGATTTCTCAAAGAATCTCATAAAAGGATCTAAGAATCATATGAGATATGATTGACATGATTGTCTACCTAATTAATTTAGTTTTTGAGCGGTCCGCCTCCGTGGACTCAAAAGTTAAATTAAAGTTGGATCTTAGCCCAATTAAATTATATTATACATTAGATATATATGAAGGTTATATAATTTAGTGGGAGTATTTTGTTTAAAATACATTATTTATCTCTTTAATGAAAATCGGTACTTATTAAATTTTGGAAATTTTGCATATTTGTAGATAATGACTAATAACACTCAATCAATGTCGTTGCGATCGATCCTTGAGAAGGATAAGCTCGAAGAGAATGGTACAAACTTTATGGATTGGATCCGTAGCATAAGAATCGTTCTTAGGAAAGAAGATAAGTTGTACATTCTCGATGGGCCTCTCCCTGCTGAACCACCGCCTACTGCCCCTAGGGTAGAAAGGGACAATTACAAGAAACCTCGTAATGATTCTAGAGATGTAAGTTGTCTCATGCTTGCTGCTATGTGTTCAAAACTCCAACAAAGTTTGGAACATTTGGAAGCCTATGAGATAGGCGTGGAGTTGAGAACCATGTTTCAAGAGCAAGCTAGGCAAGAGAGGTACAAGACCATTGTTGCATTCACTACTAGTAAAATGAATGAAGGGCAACAAGTGAGTCCTCACTTTCTTAAAATGAAAGGTTATGTAGAGCACCTTGAGAAACTTGGCTATCCAATCCCATTGGAGCTAGCCACGGATCTCATTCTTAATTCATTGCCTAAAAGTTATAATCAGTTTGTGATGAATTATAACATGCATGGAATGGATAAGAATCTCTCTGAGTTGCATGGGATGCTCAAAACTGCAGAGATGAAAATTGTGGAGAAAGGTTCTCACGTGCTCTTGGTTCATGATGGGAAGAAGCCTAGTGCCAAAGGAAAGGGTAAGGCAAAAGTTGTCAAACCCAAGATAAGCAAGGCAAAGGATGCCAAGGCTTCTGAGGCAAAACCCGATACACAAAAGGATGCAATTTGTTTCCATTGTCAAGAAATTGGTCATTGGAAACGTAATTGCAAGGCTTTCTTGGAAGAGCAAAAGAAGAAGAAGAGCAGCAAGGCTGCGTCGACTTCAGGTATCTATATGATAGATATTCTCCTTTCTACCACTGATTCTTGGGTATTGGATACCGGATGTGGTTCTCACATTTGTCTAAATGAGCAGGGACTAAAGAATAAGAGACTGCTTAAAGAAGGTGAAGTAGATCTACGCGTGGGAAATGGAGCAAGAGTTGCTGCATTAGCCGTAGGGACTTATGAAGTCACTTTACCTTCCGGATTAATTCTTGTTTTGAACAATTGTTATTACGTTCCGGATTTAAGCAGAAATATTATTTCAATTTCTTGTTTGGATAATGAAGGTTTTAAGTTTCTTATTGAGAATAAGAAATTTTCTATTTATTTAAATGATGTGCTTTATGGTATTGCTAATTCATTTAATGGCCTTTTATATCTTGGATGTCAAGAATGAAAATAATAACAATGTCTATCATGTAAAAAAAGAAATCTAAACCTAATGATGTAAATCATACCTATTTATGGCATTGCCGTCTTGGTCATATTAATGAGAAGCGTATCTCAAAACTCCATGGGGACGGACTTTTAGGTTCATGTGACCTCGAGTCATATAATACTTGTGAGTCGTGTCTTCTTGGAAAAATGACTAAGACACCTTTTACCAAGTTGGGTGAAAGGGCATGCGACTTATTGGGGTTGATACATTCCGATGTATGCGGACCATTAAGTAGCAATGCTAGGGGAGGATTTCAATACTTCATAACCTTCACTGATGATTATAGTAGATTTGGGTATGTTCACCTAATGAAACATAAAAGTGAAGCATTTGAGATATTTAGAATATTTCAAAATGAAGTAGAAAAACAACTTGGCAAAAGTATAAAGGCACTTCGATCAGATCGAGGTGGTGAATACTTAAGTCAAGAATTTGATGATCATCTAAAGAATTGTGAAATAGTTTCACAATTGACTCCACCCGGAACACCACAATGGAATGGTGTGTCCGAGAGGAGGAATTGGACCTTGTTAGACATGGTGCGATCAATGATGAGTCAAGTTGATCTTCCAATATCCTTTTGGGGTTACGCCCTAGAAACCGCTGCTTTCACACTAAATCGTGTTCCAACTAAATCGGTTCAAAAGACTCCATATGAGATGTGGAGCGGAAGGAAGCCTTGTCTGTCTTTCATGAGATTTGGGGTTGCGAAGCTTTTGTCAAAAGACTTATCTCAGACAAACTTGCACACAAATCTGATAAATGTATTTTCATGGGATATCCTAAGGAAACTAGAGGATATTACTTTTACAACCGTGAGGACAACAAAGTGTTTGTTGCCCGAACTGGTGTCTTTCTAGAGAAAGAGTTTCTCTCCAAAGAAATCAGTGGGAGTAAAATAAATCTCGAAGAAATTCGAGACCCAGAAAATAACATTGAATCAATAGTGGAACAAGAACAAGAACCACAAGGAGTTGTGGAACCTGTTCAAAATATACAAGCAACTCGCAGATCTAGTAGGTTACGATCCGAGCCCGAGAGATATGGATTTCTCGTAACGGATAGTAATGAGGTAGAAATCATTGAGAATGATGAACCGTCAACCTACCAAGAGGCGATGTCTTCTCCTTATTCGGACAAGTGGCTTGGAGCCATGGAATCCGAATTGCAATCCATGCAAGACAATCAAGTTTGGAATTTGATTGATGCACCGAAGGTGTAAAAACCATAGGATGCAAATGGGTCTTCAAGAAGAAGACTGACATGGATGGGAAGGTGCATACTTACAAAGCTAGACTTGTAGCGAAAGGTTATAGGCAAGTTCATGGTATTGACTATGATGAGACCTTTCACCCGTAGCAATGATCAAGTCTATAAGAATTTTGCTTGCCATTGCCGCATATCATGACTATGAAATATGGCAGATGGACGTCAAAACCGCTTTCCTGAATGGAAAACTCCAAGAGGATGTGTATATGACACAACCAGAAGGTTTTGAACAAGATTCTAAGGTATGCAAATTGCAAAGATCCATCTATGGATTGAAGCAAGTTTCTAGAAGTTGGAATCTCCGTTTTGATGAATCGGTCAAAGAGTTTCGTTTCATCAAGAACGAAGATGAGCCTTGTGTATACAAGAAGATTAGTGGGAGCATAGTGCTATTCCTTATTTTATATGTGGATGGCATATTGCTCATTGGAAACGCCATTCCTACACTTCAGTCTGTGAAGACTTGGTTAGGAAAGTGCTTCGCAATGAAAGATATGGGTGAAGCCGCATATATTCTTGGCATTAAGATCTATAGAGATAGATCAAGGAGGTTACTTGGTTTAAGCCAAAGTACATACATTGACAAGGTCATTAGAAGATTCCGTATGGAAAATTCTAAGAGAGGCACCTTGCCCGTGTTACATGGAGTTTCTCTAAGCAAGACTCAATGTCCTAAGACAAACGATGAGCGTGAGAAAATGAATGATGTTCCATATGCTTCGGCAATTGGGTCCATCATGTATGCCATGATTTGTACTAGGCCGGATGTATCTTATGCTTTGAGCATGACAAGTAGATATCAATCCGACCCTGGCGAAAATCACTGGATAGCTGTAAAAGCGATTCTTAAGTACTTGAGAAAAACTAAAGACTCCTTTTTGGTCTATGGAGGAATGGAAGATGATCTCGTTGTAAATGCTTACACGGATGCAAGCTTCCAAACCGACAAAGATGATAGCCGATCGCAATCGGGTTTTGTGTTTATGTTAAATGGTGGAGCTGTGAGCTGGAAGAGTTCCAAGCAAAGTACAACCGCTGATTCTACAACAGAAGCTGAGTATATTGCTGCATCGGATGCTGCAAAGGAAGCTGTTTGGATTAAGAAGTTCATAACTGAACTTGAAGTGGTTCCTAGTATTGCTAATCCAATAGACCTTTATTGCGATAATAATGGTGCTATTGCTCAAGCAAAGGAACCAAGAGCACATCAGAAATCCAAACACATACTTAGGCGTTTTCATATCATTCGAGAGATCGTTGATAGGGGAGACGTAAATATATGCAGAGTACCTACTGATCATAATGTTGCGGACCCGCTAACAAAGGGACTTCCACAAGCTAAACATGATGGTCATGTTAGGTCCATGGGTATTAGATACATGGGAGATTGGGCCTAGGGCAAGTGGGAGATTGTTGGTAGTCGCACGTTTAATAAACGTTGTAATTGTTATCATTTATTTCATATCAATAAAGAGATGTTTTGATTATTATTATTGTTCATGTTTACTTATAATAATCCCCGTCCCTAGTACTTGTTAAGCACTAGTATAAAGGCTAAATGATCATGGGATGATCATGTTAGATTTATGGGTACTTGTTTGGAACGAGGTACTGGACATGACCCGCTGTATGAGATTTATGTCATGGTCTATGTCGTACATATATCTCATATTAGTTATGTCATTGAATCTTTAGACATGAAGTTATTATAGTCTTCCACTTGATGAACATTGTGTTTGACATATTCAAACGCTACCTTAACACGGTAGTTATAAAGGGTATGATTGGCATAATCAGATTCACGTAGGAAGAATAATAAGCTAAATGGATTTGTCCCTCTTCGGAGAGATGTCAAGCTTGGGCCTCTCGTAGGAATGATGTTGATGAAATGTTCGGCCGGACTCAAATGAATTGATTGGATCAATGTCATTTGGATTATCAACATATTCGGAATCGAGAGAAAGTATTGAACAAAACAAGTTGACTCTTTGACCATGACTTGTGTTCAATGACATCGTGGACAAAAGGATTGTGACATATTCTAAAGGAATGCGAACTTGTATCTAGTTATACTATTTGGGTAGGTATGACGGTTTGCTAGAACCTAATCATATCTTATGGGATCATGTTTGAGCCCATTGCCAACTTAGTATAATCCTAGAGGGTCACACACAATAGAACGAATCTTAAATAAAAGGACTATATTGGCATTTAGGGTCGGAGGACTTCCAAGGAATTTTTGGAAAGTTCTGGGCCTCCTGGTCAACCAAGCGGGCGCTTGGGTTGCACCAGGCGGGCGCCTGAACAAGCCGGAAAAAGAATTGGACTTTCTGCCCAAACAAGCGGGCGCCTGGGTAGGACCAGGCGGGCGCCCGGTATGCCGATTGGAAATTTCCTAATTCGATTAGGAAAGGTTTTTTGGCACAAGTTACCTATTTGGAATAGGTCTTAATTGTGTATAAAAACCCCAATTCGGCCAGACCATAAAAAAAAGTACTTTTGTGAGTCTCAAAGAGTTTGAGAGAGATTTTATTTTGTTCTAAGATATCATTGATTGAGGAACAAAATAATTCATAAATAAATTCCATATAGTTCTTATTAAATTGTGAAAGCGTGTTTTACAATTATTGGTCTAGCAACCAAGATCAAAGAAGCTCATTTGATATTCGTTCGAAGTGTGGATACCGCTAGAGGGTGAAAATCATCATCTTCAAAGTTCGTGTTCAAGCTTTGTGATCGTGATCAAGTTTTCAAATCTCCACCAAAGACCAAGAGAAAATTTTGATAGCCATCAAGGGTTAGTTTTATCCTATATTCATGTTGTTGTATTTGATTTAATCATATGAACGGATCCAGGGGTTTGGGTTTCTTAAAATTTTAATTGCTATATTCCGCTGCGCATGTTACTTGGAAACCCAACATATGCAGCTCAAGCTAGCGTGGCTGCTCCAAATAATCAAGGATGGAGTTTTTCTAAGGGATTATTGAAGTGGAATGGAAAGATCTATGTGGGTAATCAGAAGGGGTTGAGAGAAAGAATCATCAAGGAGTTACATGAAGGTACTTATGGAGGACACTCAGGTAGAGATGCAACTTGTGGTAGAGTACAAGCCTACTTCCATTGGCCTGGTGTTAGAGAAGAGGTGAAAACTTGGGTGAAGGAGTGTGACAATTGCCAAAGAAACAAAACGGAGAATTTTCATTACCCCGGCTTGTTACAACCCTTATCTATTCCAAGTCAGGTATGGGAAGATATCTCAATGGACTTCATAGAAGGGTTGCCTAAATCTGGTGGTAAGGAGGTGATATGGGTAGTGGTTGATAGATTGACAAAATATAGTCATTTTGTGGCTCTTGCTCATCCATTCAATGCTTTACAGTTAGCTGAATCTTTCATGGAGCATATTTACAAGCTGTATGGTCTCCCAAAATCTATTGTCAGTGATAGAGACAGACTATTTCTTAGCCAATTTTGGCATGAGCTTTTTCATCTCACTGGCACACAACTCCACCATAGTACTGCTTATCACCCTCAGAGTGACGGACAAACTGAAAGGGTTAATAGATGTTTGGAAGCCTACTTAAGGGCTATGACTGGGCAGAGACCAAGAGAATGGCTCAAATGGTTACCTCTAGCTGAGTGGTGGTATAATACAACCATTCACTCCTCTATAGGAATGAGCCCTTATCAAGCTTTATATGGTTGCTCTCCACGGCATATGATTCTGCCAACTGATAAGGAACCAACAGTGGAGGCAGTGGGAAAGTTTCTTAAGGAACGAGAAACCTTGAATGGCATTCTGAAGGAGAGCTTGGCTAAAGCTCAAAACAGGTACAAGGTGTACGCTGATAGAAATAGAACAGAGAGGGAGTTTAATGTGGGAGACATGGTTTTCTTAAAGTTGCAGCCTTATAGGCAAAGTTCAGTGGTGTTAAGGGGAAATCAAAAGTTGGCTGCTAAATATTTTGGCCCCTACAAGATCCTTGAAAAGATGGGAAAGGCTGCTTATAAGTTGGATCTTCCTCAAGAGTCTCAAATTCATCCTGTTTTTCATGTTCTCTACTGAAGAAAAAGGTGGGACACAAGGCTTCAGTTTCTACCTCATTACCAAAGGCTAATGCTGAAGGCAAGTTGTTGGTACAACCTTTGCTATTGAAAGATAGGAGAATGATCAAGCGGGGCAATAAAGCAGTGCCACAACTGTTAATTCAGTGGTCCAATGCACCTGAGGAAGATTCAACATGGGAGGACGCGGCTATAATTGATGCTCAATTTCCTAACTTCTTACCTTGAGGACAAGGTAAATTTAAGGGGAGTGGACTGTAATGGAGGGAACCTTGTGAGGTAGCCTTCTGCGGTAGGGTGTGCGGTAGGAGGAAGGGGCTTGTGCGGTAGGGTGTGCGGTAGGAGGAAGGGGCTTTGTGCGGTAGGTGTGCGGTAGGAGGAAGGGGGGACGGGAACTGCGGTAGGAGGAAGGAGTACAATAATGCGGTAGGTAGAAGGTGTATGGTGCGATCAAGGTAGAAGAGTGCGGTCAACAGAAAAGGGAAGTGATACGCGGTCAGTGGAAGAAGTATTAGAAGTGTTGATTGAGGTAGAGTTAAATGTGGTAGTTAGTATGGTCAAGTAGTGGCAAAGTCAAGACGGAGGGTCTTAGTGGTAATTTCGTCAATTGACCATGTGAGAGTCTCGTGAGGTTGTTGAGAGCACATGGCCACGTGGACACGTGAGGCGGTTATCTCCAAAAACTTGCACATGGGCTTCCCTATAAAAGAGGCACAAGAGGCGTGAATCAAGGGTGGATGATATTGCTATTTCTCTTTCTCCTAGTTAGCCATAGCTGAGTTTAGCTAGTATTTCTTCATAGTTTAGCTAGTAGTGATTATTTAGCTTATCTCTATTTCGTTGTAGTTGAAGTTCAATCAATAGAGTTTGATTCATTTTTCCATTTTCGCAATTGTATTTGGATCGCATCAATTGTATTTGGATCGCATCTGTTACACAAATTCTTGAGATTCCTTATCAATACAAAGTACAAACACGTGTTAACACAGTTGTATGTTTCTCTCATTTATTGAGAGCCTTGTGTTTCATCTTGTTGAGAGTCTTGTGTGGATGCACAATCATGTTCTCTAAAACATCAGTTTATGTTCTTAAAGCTAGGTATATTATAAAGAGAGATCTTTTGATGCCGGTTTAAGGCAATGGCTGAGTATTATTGAAGGAATATTTGGATGTCTCAAGTTATATTTAGATAAGGAGTTCGTCGGAATAGACACAATAAAACAAAATTAAACTTTGGGGGCAATTCCAAGTTACTGCAAATTATCACTTGGAATCCATATTTCATATTATGCTATATTTTGCGTTTGTGGAAACTTATTGATCAATTGTAACTTCTCACGTGGCTAAATCGTTGATTACCTTATTCGTCAGTTATTATGTATTTGTAATTGTAGCTAATAAAAAATTGTTTGCTAAACAGAGAAAAAACACCATTACTTGAAGTTTTTAATACTACTACGAGGCTTAGGCTTTAACACTATTAATGAGAGAATTTTGATAGTAACACTGACACTATTTAAACTCATGCACTGATACTAGCAAAGCACATGTATTGAAAACTCTTTATCACCCATACGAGCAGCATCAATGTCAGTAATTCTTTAATGCTAGTGATAATATTTGAGTTTACAGTAGTTGTGAGTTGCGAGTTGCGAGTGGTGTAGAACCTTTATTGTTAATATTAAAAGGGGACATAGTGTCAGTGTATTTACAAGTTAAGACTACTTACGATACTATTATCGATATTTTAATTATAAATTCTAGTAATATAGATTGTGTCCACGCACATTTTAAAAATAATGTGCAAATATTTATAGTAGTACAACACTACAACATTATACTTTAAAAAATTGTTTTTCTCAAACTCTACGAAAAATTGGTAACAACTTTGCTATACTCTTTATGTCTCATTTTAAGAGTTAAAGTTTTTTTGGGTTCAAACATTAAAATATTGAATGTTTATTATAAAATATAGAAGGTGGATTTGAGTGTGTGAGTATTGAAAGTGAGTAAAAAAAAAAAGTGAGGTAGATGATAGTTAGTGGATACTGTGTATAACATATAGGCCTACTAAATATTTATTATTATTATTTTTTTTTTCAAATTTTGACTCTTAAGTCTTACGTTGGGGGACCTATTTAAGGAATTTGTGATTCTTAATATGAGACGGAGGGAGTATATAATTATATTTCAAAAAATAAAAAATAAATGCATACTCCGCTCTGTTAAAAAAAGGTTTTGCTTATTATTATTTTTTGTTATATAATATTTAGTTATGAGGCAAAGAAAAAAAATCGAAACCTAACCTAAATCAAATTGATTGCTGCAATAATTAAAATCAAAATGATTAAGATAGAAACTTGTATGATATACATAAAATAAACTCAATTTTTGAGTGAGTGAATGGTTTTATCTTATATACGAAGCGGGCAAAACCAATAACCTCCGTCAGATTTTAAGAGTCAATTTTTTTTTTTTTAGAGAAGGTCTTGTGTGAGACGGTCTCACACGTAAGACGGATCTTGACGTGAGAGGAAATGGGTTTGCCCGCCCCGCTCATAGGTTGGCAAACCATTTACTCACTCAACGAGATCCGTCTCACCATGTGAGACGGTCTCACACAAGTTTTGTTTTTTTTTTTAAATGAGAGTTCCAACTAAAAGAAAAGATTTTTATAATTCTTTATTTAGTGGACCATCATGTGAGAATGGCAAAAGTTTTATAGTACAAGAGCTAGAGACCTATCTAGGATAGAATATTTACTTCCTATCTATACAGAGATGATAAAGGAAAAGATATATACATCTCTATATCTAAGGAAACAATACCTATCAAAAATAATAAGAAGAGGAGACCAAGAACCCTAGGATAGGTTGTCACGGGCGCGGATTGAGTCAATAACAGGTTTGAAGGTGTCATAGTCCAAGCCTTTGAGTATTTTGCAATGATGTCTTTGGGTCCATGGGTTTGCCAAGGATGGCAAGTTTGTCAGTGTAGGATTTGACTGCATTCATGTAGCGGTGATGGAGAGGTTGTTTTTGGTGAGGGTGGCTAGATTGTCTTTGAGTTGGAGGATGTGACCACGAGAAGATTAGCGTAGGTTGTCTTTAGAATGGTCCAGGCCTCATGAGATGTGGCGGCTTGATGAACTAGGGGGCAACAGCGGGGTCAAGAGTACCGATGAGAGCGCCAAGGATTAATCTGTCTTGGCGTCTCCATGTGGTGGATGAGGGTTGGGTGTGGTGGTGATGACAGCAGGTTTGGCAGGAACATCGCCAGAGGCGGCAAATAGCAGGGGTGGTAACAGTGATTTCGTCATCGGTTTGGGTGGGTGCCTTCCACAAATTTGAGGAGGTCAAGTCCATAGAGAATGGAGTAAGTTGAGAGGCCAGGTGAGGTAGGTGAGTGGGGTGAGGATGCGGCAGTGAGAGAGATTGACGAGGAGAGAGGGTGTTGTCGGGTTCGTCGGCATTAGGGATGGGGATTGAGGAGCCGGCCATTGAGGGTTTTAGAAGGGAGGAGATGCCAAAAAAAAATAGGTAGGGAGAGTTTGGATGTTTAGTTTTATACCATGTGAGAATGGCAAAAGTTTTATAGTACAAGAGCTAAAGACCTATCTAGGATAGAATATTTACTTGCTATCTATACAAAGATGGAAGGAAAAGATATATACAATCTCTATATCTAAGGAAAACATATACATATAAAAAATAATAAGAAGTGGAGACCAAGAAACCCTAGGATGAAGGACCGGGTTATGTGGAGCCGAGTTGTGTTGATGAACCGGGTTGTGTCTCAATAATTCATGTCATACACACAATAATTATCCACTAATGATTTTCTGCCCCACTTTTCTCTCATACATACTTTCTATACTCACAGCACTCTACCCCATTATATATTTTTTTCAAATAAAAAAAATTATTTCCTTAATTCTTGTATCATCCTATTTTTTTTACTCTTTAACTCGGACGGGGTGAGTATTTCTGTCCATACTCCCCGTTCCAACTTAAAGTCAAAAAACTTTTGGGCTCAAGAATTAAGGAAAAAATGATGTATTGTAAGTGTTGATAGTTAGAGCAGGAGAGAGAAAGTGAGTAGAGAAGAATTAGTGGATAATTGTTGTGAGTATGACATGTAGGACTACTTTTTATTTTTGGATTTGACTTATGGGACACCTTTTGGAAAATTTTGACTATTAAGTTGGGACGGAGGGAGTATTACTTCCCAATGATTAAACAAGTTTTTTTCAAAAGTGGACATGCGTACTTTGTACAATATATCAATTTGACTCGCGTACTTAATAAACATCAAATGGAGTAATCTGCTTTTCTGCCCCTCGTACTATGGCCCAACATCAATTTGACACTCGTACTGCTGAAACACTAAATGTATGATTGTACTATGGTTTTATTAACAAAATTAACCAATTTACTATTCAGTCGTTAACTTTTTCTAACACACGTTATTTTTTCTAACGAGCATTAATTTATTTAACGGATGTAATAATTTAACACAATTTTAATTTACCTAAATGACAGAACTACCCCTAAGGACCCAAACAAAACCCACCCTCCCTCCCTCCCCGACACACAACGCACCCACACTTTCTCTCTTTACCTTCCCACTTCGGCAACCCTTCCCACCTCCCGCGACACCCCCACTTCCGGCAGCCCCTCCCCACCTCCGGCGACACCACCACTCCCCTAACCCCGGCGACCTTGCAGATCTCCTCCGGTCGCGATGTTGTCCAGATCCGGCGATCTTACCCGTCCTTGCACTGTCGTCATCCAAACCATCACCTCGGCATCTTCTCCGTCTCCGGCACTCTCTCCGACCATAGCCACATCGCACACACAACTCGATCTACTTTTTCTCTAGATCGACCGTCGTTTTCGTGATTACCCTCAACTCCGACCCCAATCCAGCAACTTCGATAATCTCTCTGCTATAGTTGTAAATCAGATCTATCTCGATTGTCATCCAAAACGCGGAAGCCATTGTTGGGGGGTTAATTTTTCAGATCCGATCGATGCCGTGTGGTTACGTTTGCACAAAATCTTTGATAGTGCTTCAAATTGTTGGTCAAGGTCTATTTTAAAGCTGACTTTTGCTAGTAATTTGTCAAGGGTCTATAAATTTCTGTAAATTTGTAATTTTCAGATCTGATAATAATTCGTCTATTTCTTGAACGCTATGCCAGTCTCACTTGATAGTGCTTCAATTTGTTGCAAGAAATACAAATCATTGAAAATAAACGATGTACATTGGTGTTGTTTTACTTTTGGTTCAATCTGGGAGGTGCTGTTGAACTGAGAATATCGGAGTTCATATACCAAAACGGACCCCAATTGAAAATGGTGGAGTTGGTTAGGTGGAGTGGTGGTGACTGGTTGTGAGGTTTGTGGCGGTGGTGATGGGGGCGGTGGTGGCGGTGTTTGTTGGCTGGAAAGGGTGGGGGTGGATGTTGGTGTTGGGAAGATGATGGATAACAAAACTTAGTTTTGTTAAGATGAGTTTTCAATTTCCCTCAAAAATTTCCGTTAAGTATTAATCTTTGTTAAAATAATTTAATGCCCGTTAAAAAATAATGTTCGTTAAAAAAATTTAACAATGAATAGTAAATTGGTTAATTTTGCTAATAAAACAATAGTACGCATCACATTGTTGTTTCAATAGTACGAGTGTCAAATGATGTGGTGGGGCCATAGTACGAGGGGCAGAAAAGCAGTTACTCACATCAAATGTGAACGTGCGGACTTATGATTGGCAAGATTTTTAGGACTATTTTTAATTTCCGTTAAAATTTTAACGGGACGGTCCATGTAAGCTCCCAAATCGACCTAAATTGCTAACAGACGTTAGTGATGTTAACGATCGCTAAGTGCAAAATAAAAAAAAGTAAATATGTTAATAAACCAAATTAAAAGGCCTTTATTGTTAAAACATTAACTATTCAGTCTTCACCTCCCCTCTCCTTCGCCATATCGTCTTCTCCGTAGGCGCAATGAGTCATCTAGAGTCTTGGGTTTTTGTTTTGTTCCAATAGTCTCGTAGGCGAGATTCCTCCAACCTCAAGAGCCTAAGCAGTCTTTCCTCCAGAAAATTCACATCCTTCTCCATCACATCCACGAAATGCCCAAGCTTCTGCGCGGAGACGCCACCGCTACCACTTTTATAGATTACTCTTCAAGAAAGGAGGCAGACCCATTTAGCAGCTTCGAACTACAGAACACTAAAAAATGAGGAAGATCTTGATTTCGTTTTGGTTTAAACTTTGAGTTCGTCCAGATCTGATTTAGATTCGTTTTCGATTTTTTCTAAGGATTTGTGATTATGAAAATCAGACCCATCCTTGATTTGAATGTGCAAATCTGTTTTCGTGGTTTCTGTTCACAATCATTGTTTTCAAAAATTTAATTTTATCAACTGGGTCAAGGAACATAGTGATGGCATCTGGGTTTTTAGGTAATTGGTTCAATGATTTGAGTTTGGGATCGGTTTTGTGCTTTGAGATGTAGTCTAATGGCGGCCAGATGGTTATAGGTAGTTGCCGGAAACTATGGTGGTGGTTTGTCTGGTTAGGCTGGCGGAGAAGGGGGCCACTTGGGTTGTTGGATGGAGGAGCTGCAGGGTGTGAGATGGCAGCCAAATGGTTGTTATGGTGGGTAGGAATGTCTTTGACTGTGAGTGCGCTACAGAGGATTGAGGAGAAGATTAAATTTGAGTACCAAAATCACCCCTTAATTATAAGGTCAATTTGAAATTTTCGATTGTAATAGTATCTGTTAACTTAGTGTTCATTAACATTCATCAACGCCTGTAGCAATTTAGGTTGATTTGGAGAGATTACATGGACTATCCCGTTAAAATTTTAACGAGTGTTAAAAATAGTCTTAAAATTTGCCAATCATAAGTATAAGTACGCATGTCACATTGATGTGTATTAAGTACGAGAGCCAAATTGGTATATTGCGCAAAGTGCGAAAGCAGCCCTTGAAAAAAAAAAAAAAAAAAAAAAAAACTCATGATTAAACTGTGTGCGGGGATTGGTGGGGTGGGGTGGGGTGGGGTGGCGGGGAATCTATGTTTTTGGAGTGATCACATCAAAAAAATGTTGCCGGCAACAATTCCACTTTCCACAGAGCTTCTTCATCTTTCTTCTCCCCAACAGTTTCTTCTCCATCCCCTCAATCGTAATCTCTCCGCCCCTCTCTCAACCTATATCTGTGTGTATTGAGCTTGTTTTACTTAGTTGAGAGTGTTTAACTTGCTATCCCTTACCTGCTTAATCAATTTAGTTGAATTATAGATTTGTCAATTTAATCGGTTAGATTCTGTTACCCTGATTTCCATGAACATGAATTTCGAACTTTCTGGGTTTCTGTTGAACTGAATTGCAGTAGTATTCATTTTCCTTGAAGTTTATAATTCTCTCTGTGTTTCAAAACTTTTTAAACTGCTGCTCTTTACTTTCTTATCTTGATTTCAAACATGTTATTCTTGTGATGAGTGATTTATTCATTTGATGAGATTTTGGAATGTTATACAGAAAATCCCCTATTCTATAATAGTACTCTCTCTGCCCCGGAAATTAATCTCACTTTAATTTTGGTGGTCAACTTGATTATTGAACTTGACCTAGATTTTATGAAAAAAAAAAAATACTAATAAATATAATGTAAAAAAATGTATTGATGCTCCATTAATAACACTATCAATAACTAAGTTAAGAATTTCATTAGGATTTTTTTTTTATATTCTTTGTCAAAGTCTTTTAGTTTGACCATTATAAATAAATGAGACTATCGTTCCGGGACGGGTGAAATATTAGTCATGCTATCTACTCAATGGGGGTTGCAACTGTTACTAATTCCCTCCCTGTGTGGTGTAGAATAAAGAGCTCATCTGCCACATTTACGAAACACAGGGGGGGGGACCTTTTTGCATTTTGACTTTTGTACTATGATACAACCGTTTGACATTTGGAGCGTAAATGACTCACATGGTTGACTTTGATGGAAATGAAACGGTGCAACCTCCCTCTTATCACGAGGGGAATGTAAGTTTACTAGTGTATCGTAGAGGGTCCTCTGCACTTTGACCGAACCACAGGTTTTCTGCATTTACTCTATTAGAACTTCTATAACTGAGTCGAGAAGAATTGTGCCAAGAACCCAACATGCACTCCTAACATCTGCATACAATTCATAGATTAAGGGCCTGTTTGTTTGGCTGAATACTTTTGGGCATTCAGCGGCCTCATTCAGCCAAAACAAACGGACCCTAACTTTCTTTCCTGGATCAACTTGAGAACAATGTGTGTTACGCAGTAGGACTGCTAGAATTTGCACTTTCTGTTATTAGCAATGCCATCATATATATCATAGCCACTAGAAATTGGTTACTTATTCTGTCTTAACTGTTTCAACAATCATGTTATTACGTCGATAATCTTGTTAGAGAATTTTAAGACAGCCATGGTAAATCATCATCGAAATTGGTATAACATCAAGATGGTAGAATATGACACATTTACCTTTCATGTCACCATTCGAAGAGCTTAGACATGAGCTTGGATGTTACATCTTAAATGGGTTATGATTACTGGATTAAAAGTTTTTATATTTTGCTTGCTTTTCAGAATCAATGGAGGCTTGTTTCATCCCATCATAGTATTATTGTTTTCTTTGTTTTAGGTCCATAAAAGATCTGCTAGGCAATGGATGGATGTGGAGTTGCCCTGCTAAACAAAGGTCCGCTCTCTATTAATGCTGCTGCAGAAGAAGAATATGCTTCTCAGTCTAAAATGTTTCATGAGTTCACAAATATGTCCACTATTGACACGGCATGGACCTTTAAGCCTAAAAGTGGTATGATGTTCATTGGTTGGAGAATATCTTATTTTTCCATTTGCAATGTTTCTTTTCCATTTTCTTTCTTCAAAATGAAAAACCTAATCTTATGCAGTGTATCTGATACCACAAATGGAGCAGGTCAGGATCTCAGGCTGTGTGTTCACTTAGCCAACCCGATCTTTTGGCAAACAGAAAAGAGAAAACTTATCCTATCCAGTCATATATCTGAAGGATCAAAGGCTCTCTAAACATGCAATGGGCTCCATTTCCAATGAGATTGCAGGTGCATCTGCAATGGTTCTTCACCAGTCGCTCAAGACTTCTTATCTAGTAAAAAATCCCGAAGACGAATCTCCCATTCAGTTTGAAATTTGGGTTCTTCAATTGGAAAAGGGTGTTACATGTTCCCCAATCTATTCACGGCTCGGTTATGTTGAAAGATGGTAATTTCTCTGTTAATGTGTTAATTATTATTAACAAATTGTTACTCGTCTATTTGTTCCCTTCCTCAATTCATATGAACGGTCTATTTCCCATTACCAGGGCTGTTAGGACTTTCTATGTACTATCGAATCCTTCTTTGAGTCCATCAAGATTAATGTTGTCAGATTCACAGGTTTGAGGGGATTTCATGGAACAAGGATGAAACTCTCGTTGCTTATGTTGCTGAGGAACCAGCTCCGCACAAACCCATGTTTATGATATGGGTTACAAGAAAAGGTAGTTCTACAGACAAAGATTCTGGTAGTTGGAAGGGCCAAGGTGACTGGAAGAGGATTGGGGTGAAACATATGCTGGAAAAAGACAGCCTGCCCTTTTTGTCATCAATGTCAACAGGTGATCATTTAGCTACTATAAAATATTCTGGTAGGGACATAGGTGAAAGAGTCAGTATTTGGGTTAATTTAGAAAAATCAACTTGTGCAGTGGAGAGGTGCGTGCTGTTGAAGGAATTCAAGTCACTGAGTGTTGGCAAGTTGTATGGGCCATCAGCGGAAGGCTTGTGTCAGTATTTGGTCTTTGTGGGTGGCCATCTGATGGTAGAAAGCTTGGTATGATATATTGCACTAATAGGCCATGTGCCTTGTATGCTGTGAGGGCTCTTTTCATGAATAAAAAGCTTCACTCAGGTACTCATATGATGGTCAACTTTTGCCAAATCATAAGGACATCTTGTTTGGCTTAAATTTTCTTAAATTTGATTCAGATTTTGTTACTTTGTAATCGTAAATCTCTTGTCCACAGATATAATGAAACCGAGGATTGCAACCATGATTAATCTAACTAAGAGCATAAGTAGCTCTTTCTT
>JAOWBW010002941.1:0-47087 GCA_026119855.1 Campanula takesimana | reverse complement strand
CGGAGACCATTATAATCCCTATCACTGCCCAACACACACAAAAGTACCAGCTGGACTTAGACACAACAGAAGCAAAGAAAACTTGCTAAACAACAAACGGGGTATGATTCCAAAGTAGGGAACCACACAAGCTCATATTAGAGAAGTAAACACGTTTTCATAATAGTATGCACCATATTGACATTAAGTCATCACACAAACCATCCAAACCATCACATTAATCCAAACTTGATCACAAAAGACCAACTCTACCATAATGAACCATGGATACTCATTTTGGTACTAATCACCTACTGGATTTACGTTCTATAAAAATCAAAACCCCACTCAATAACCAACCCATCGTGTAGTGCTCGAGAAGAGCTTTCCAACGATAGTTTACACGACTAAAACGGAGTCCGGATGAAGAAGTTATGACCTCCGGAAGATTTTACGTAAAAATACACAAGTTCAGACTTTGGGCCCTTACACGACTCGTGTACCACTACACGACTCGTGTAAGAACTTTTACACAAGTCGTGTAACAGTACACGACTCGTGTAGAAAAACACCCCTTCAGAATCTCTCCTTACACGACTCGTGTACCCCTACACGAGTCGTGTAATCAGCCCAGAAATCTCATTTTGGCTGAAAACAAAATACTCCCTTCATCTTACCAACCCAAAACACTAACCTTATCAACCCTCAACATTTTCAACCCTTACAAAGGCTACAAATTCAGCCCAAGCACCATACAAACACCAACTTCTTTACCCTTCCTAATACTAACAAGCTATGTACAAGTTTTTACTACTCCCTCTGTCCCAAATTTACAAATATAATTAAAACATACCAAAACATTATTTCACAACCTACTAGACATATATACATGTTTATATCCATTTTATTAGGTACAACAACATTACCATACTTTCCCAATACTACAACACCCATTTGTATTAACAATTCCCACATGCAACAATTTATTACTACTCCCTCCGTTTCACAAATATCATTAAAATTTTTAATATACTAATATACCCAATTTAGAATACTTTCACTTCTTTCCCCGTCCCATAAGTAACAGTATAATTTTATAATACATTTATTTAACCTTTAACTAAAGATATTATTTTACCGTCCCACGAGTAGGAGTATAATATATAAAGCATATATAATGTTGCATCCTCTCATAATTCCCCAAAACCAAAACTACTATACCCATATACCCACTCCCACAAATAACAAGTCTATAACCAGTTTTACTACTCCCTCTGTCTCAAAATTACAAGTATATAAAAGTATACCCAAAACATTATTTTATAACATATAAAGCATATATAGCATACTTATGACCATTTTAACATTTAAAGGGGGGATTAGTAACTTACTTATTTTTCCGGAAAAAGTGTCAAGAAAATTATATTGTTCGGTAGAAAGAATCTATTCAACACCCTGAACATTTATATATAATTAGATTTGGAAATGGAGTAGTAAATTAAAATAGGGAAAATAAACAAGAACCAAACTTACCTTTTTCTCCTTTCTTCAACAATGGAGGAAGTTTTGGAAAAGTTGAAATGAAAATGGTGAGGTATACGCAGGAGAGGGGAGGAAGAAGGGGGTATTAGGAAGAAGTTTTGTTAACTTTTCTCAATTAAATCACTAGAGTTCTCTTTTCAACAACTAGGCCCCTATACTTTCCATTAACACTTTAACTCCCCAAATAAACTTTACTACTAACACTTTAACTAACACAATTAATCAAGTAAGATGTGCAAATTCATTTAATATGATGCAACAAATAAAATGCACACATAATTTTAAATTTAAAATTCTCAAAAATATAAAATAATTATAAAATAAATAAAACGGATTTTTGGGGTCGTTACATCATGAGCAATGTATAATCAACATACGAACAAGCATGAATAAGCATAATCAACAAAAATGAGCAAGCATGAATAAGCTATTTACACAAGTAATCAAGCAAGAATCATATGAACAAACAAAGCCAAACTTGTACATACAACAAATTGTGCACAACCAAAAGTTCCTTTGAAATCAAAAGTTCAAAAGAAACAATCCTTTTGAAAACCATTTGCAAAACAAGTTGTGCACAACAAAAGGATTCAAAATATTTACAAAAGGGGTTATGCACAAGGAGGCCTTAAAAACTCAATTTTATGTCCAAAAAGACTTGTGCATAACCAACCTTTAAAAACCAAGTTTTGGCTAAAAAAGAAGAACGTAATGTGTACAAACAAACTGTAAATGGAACCTGGATAAGAGCAGAAGCCAAAGGGGCACAGAATGTTTCTGCCCTGCACAAACTTGTCAAATTTTGAAATATTCTGTTCCCTGCCCAACATAGCCGTACGGCTATAGCATCTGGCTATTATTTTTTACAGTTTTCAACTTCTGATCATCAAGCCCCAGTTTATTGCACATCCAGAATAGTTTCCACTCCAGAAAATTCAAACAGCAACTCAGCACACACAAAAACAAACACAAAAGTTAACAAAAACGGGGGACGGGAGTTTGACCCACACAAAAGTGTCCTCAAATTTTCTAAAAAGAAGTTTGCAAACACTTTACTCCCCAGCGGAGTCGCCACTGTAAGGATCCCGCCCCGCGACGAGGGAAACGAAGGGGTTTTCGTTTCGAAGGGCGAAAAACCAAACACGGTTATCACGCAAAACATAACGGAGTCGCCACATTTGTTAATTATTTAACCCAACAAATGGAAATGTTAGATATTCTATTAGTTTGGAGGTCAGGATATGCCTTGGAGAAGAGTTTACGTCACCCAAGTCGCCTCGGATAGGACCGAGTCTCCCTAACATTAGTTAACAAACGTGCATGTGTGTGTGTGTATTTCGAAAATGGGAGAAACTGACTTTTAACAAAACTGGTTAGTATTTAATAGAAAAGGGTTATTTTGCAAAACATTTTGACCATAAAAGGAAGAAACTGGAAAATGCACTCCCCGGCCAAAGTATCCGTACGGATGGGGACGGCATTCCAAGGATCTTTGACAGTTTATCAGAAAAACTGTCAGTTTCAGGCAAAACAGAGTTTTCTTGCTGGAAACTGGACTGAGATGATCATTTTTAGTTATTTCTTTGACAAAAACATGGTTTAATCATCCCTATGTCATTGATCACTAGTTTGACACCAAAAACAAAGGTTTGGGTGTGATCAAGACAATCATTGGGGAAATTTAAGAAAAAGGTGATGAACATGCCCTTTGGGCTAAAATGACCATTTGATGAGTAAAGATTGAAACTTTACCATCAAGATGGACTTATGATGCAAGATTAAACCTTTAGGGACAAAAATATAACATAAATATTGAATCTTTATGTCCATGCTTGGTGATTTTATGGCTAGGTCATGGTTGGGATGGGTAAAGATTGAAACTTTATCATCCCAATCATGAATCTTATGGCCAAACAAGAACAAAATCAATATGAAATTTAACAAATCATGACCATCCTTAGGTTTTATCCCATAATCACACACTAGGCATGAAGGGAACCTTGAATCACCTCATGATTTGGTTCCAATATACATATATAATAATAATATAAGCTTGAGAGGACAAGACTTATATAATATTATATATATATATATATATAGTGCTTGAAATGGACAAGACTTTCAATGAAATGTAAAATGCTTGAATGGACAAGGCTTGCAAGAATAATAAGAAATAACACAAGAATGAGCAATAATATGAACAATAATAAAAGAGTTTGAGATGAAGAAGAAGATAGGGAGAAGGAGGCTTCACCTATGATGGTTATGGCATATCTTCCTCTCTTTTCACTCAAATGTATGTATCACTCACTTTCTGCTCTCAAAACTGGCAGAGTATCAGCTCATAAAACGTTTTCTCCTCTCCCTAAATTGATTAGTATGGGGTTCAATTTATAGAGGCTGAGGGTGCCCAACATAGCCGTACGCCTAGGGACCTCATGTGCCCAAAACCATCCGTACGACTCGACTTGGCGAGCTTCTGGATTTTCCAAGTTTAATTCCTGTTCAGTCCTGGAATATCAGGTTTATCGTAGTGAGGTCCTGGCCCATTGGTTTATCCCTAAAATGGTACCAAGAATTCCTCTAAGGTAGGTCAAATTCAGATTGGGGTACTTACAAGTCCATTCGGTAATTTCAACAAGTGTTGCTAGCATGGCTAGCGAGTCTGGTAAGCGGTTCTTATCTCTAGGAAGTTAGTAGGAAAGTGACCTCTCTGAACTGTTTGACCAAGTCTTGGAGATGGTCGTTATATTTCTGGAGTGTAGGATCTTGTACCTTCCACTTCTTGAGTGACTGATAGATTATAAGTTGTGAATCTCCGTACACCTCTAGTTTCGGTCACATTTCTTTCTAAGGCTGCTTCGAGTCCCATTATGCAAGCTTCGTACTCGGATATATTTTAGTGGCCTCAAAGTTAAGGCGGATTGCGAGTAGAGTGTAGAAATCCGAGGGATCTACTAGTAACATGCCAATGCCATACCCTCTTTTATTGCTGCGCCATCGAAAAAATAATTGCCACTTATTTTCTGCTATTGCCATGATATCCTCATCAGGTAATCGCTGGTCTTCCCCCTTCGCTTCATCACATGGAAATTTGGCTAAATGATCCGCGAAAACTCTTCTCTCATGGATTTCTGTGTGATGTAAGTGATATCGTACCCCGCGAGCATGAAGTACCACTTGGCTATCCTAGAGGAGACATTCGACTTCTTGAAGATATATTTCATTGGGTCCATTCGAGCGATTAGTTGTACAGGAAATGCCTCCATGTAAGGCTTTAGTCTCTCAGCTACCCATACCAGTGCAGCACACGACTTTTCTAATGCAGAGTAATTCAATTCAGCCCCTTGGAAGCGATGGCTGACAAAGTACACGCGTTTTCTTGTTGCCCATCGGAGGCTTTGGAGTGTATGATCATATTATCGACGTACACCTCCATCTCTTTATGTATCATGTCATGGAACAATGCAGTTACAGCTCTCTGATAAGTGGCTCCGGCATTCTTGAGTCTGAATGGCATGACTGTATAACAGAACGTCCCCCAAGGTGTGGTGAACGCTGTTTTGTGTTGGTCCTCCACGGCCATGAGGATCTGATTGTAACCGGCGAATCCGTCTACGAATGAACGGACTTCGTATTTCGCGGTATTGTCAACGAGCATGTCTATGTTAGGAAGAGGAAAATCATCTTTCGGAGATGCTCTGTTGAGATCACGGAAATCAACACAGACTCGGACTTTTCCATTTGCCTTGGAAACTTTCACAATATTAGCCAACCAGGTTGGATACTCTATCACTTTGATGAACCCAACACTCAGGAGTTTCTCTATCTCTTGTTTGACTTATACCGACCACTCAAGCTTAATTCTGCGGAGTTTTTTGCTTGACTGGCCTTGAATCAGGAAGCAGTGGTATCTTGTGCTCAACAATTGAATTGGCTAACCCCGGCATATCTTTGTAGGACCAAGCGAACACATCTACGAATTCTCGGAGAAGCGCTATGAGGGCTTGTCGGTCTTCCCCCTTGAAGAAACTGCCAATCTTGGTCTTTTTCGGATCATCGTCCGTCCCCAGATTAACTGTTTGCATTTCTTCAGCATCAATAGGACCATTTCCACCACGAAGACCTACTTGCTTATTAATTTCTTTAAAGATTCGTTCGTTTTCTTGATCTATCTCGTCATATGACTCATTATTATCTAATTCGTTAGAGTTATTAGTTAATTCATCATTTAGGACGCTAGCAATCTCGGGATACTCAGAAAGATCTATTTTTTCATTAAGAAAGTAGGGGAATACATGTTCCGTGATGGCATCTAAGTCCTCTTGGGTGAGCTCATCGGTAGCGGTATCTGACTCTAAGGTAAGATTTACAAATTTTCTTTCTCTATGGGGATGGGGAGTACATCCTAATTCCTTGACCAGGAAGTCTTCACTTGCTATGGATCCCCCAGTTGTGTACCAGTTTTGGATAGGCTCGTCACTTTTCTTGATGAGCTTGGTGTAGTCTTGGTTCGGAGCGTCCCCCTTGTCTATTGCATTGATCTGAGTGTCCTCTAGCTTGCAAAGGTTGAGAAATTGGTGCAGTAGGTCTTCTCCCAACACAAAGTCCCACTCACTAAATGCTTTGGCCTTGGTACCCCTAATTCTCGAGGTAGCCATGAGAACTACATAGGTTCTGTTTCTAGTGAGTACAGATCACAATCACTAAAGATTTCAAAGCCCGTTTGGCACTTCCCCTTATGGTCAATCCATGGTTCAGGGAACATGAAGTATGACAGTTTTCCCCCTCGCGTACAAAGTTGTTATTTTACATACTTAGTACTTGATTATGAGACAACATGTAACCGAAAGAAATTTCATCATCAAACTTGGGAGTGCTCTCGCCCATATTTGGGACTAGGCGGGTAGTCTCCCATTTCTCACTAGCTATTTCTATTACATTGATCCCTCCTCCCGCAGTTGGGAGAGGGTTCATCACTACATTAGGAACCCCTAATTTCTTAGTGTCTATGAGATCTTGAATCACATCTTTGAGGTGGTTGCAAGTATTGGTGTCGTGACCACTGAATTGGTGGAACTTGCAGTAGAGATGATGGGCATGATTCGGGGGGAGTTCCCTTGGAGTGGAAGGAGGTTTCCTTGGCATGACCTTACCGGCTTCTACGAGTATGTCGAAGAGCTCTGCTTGAGTGATGCCTTCCAATTTGTTGTAGACTCTCTCTTCTTCTTTTCTTTGTTGGGTGGAGGGACGGAGGAATAGTTGCTCCTCCTTGATTATTGAAAGCAATGGCATTGACAAATGTGTCTTTGCTAGTAGAGCCTTTGCTAGGGTAGCGGTATCCACCATCTCTCTTGGCTTCTTTCCTACTTTTGAAGATGTCATCTAGTCAAAGACCGGCTTTATGAAGTTCAGAGAAGCTTGGAAAGAAAGTACCGGAGAGGTGGTCCTCATACTCATTACGGAGTGATTTCAGGAAGATGTGCATTTGGTCGTCAGTAGTCGGCCTATCAACAATCTCAGTGATCTTGGCGCTCCACCTTTTGACAAAGTCACCAAATGTCTCATTAGTACCTTGTGGATTTGTTCGAGGTCCCTTTTAGTGGGACGGTAAGTAGTATTGTCCTCGAAGCGCCTTTGGAAGACTTCACATGCGGTAGCCCAATCGGTCCTTGTGGATAAGGGGAGAGACATCTACCAATCCCTTGCGGCCCCCTGTAGACACCTCGCCCTGGACCTCTCATGTCCCGATTGCATACACATTCTGTGTCTTCCTCTTTTCTGTCAATTTTCGTTAACTTTCGTTACTTTCCGTTAAGTTCTCGACTTACCCCGATAGTATTGGACTTGACTAAGTGACAAAGTCAACCTTGAGTCTTTATTTCATTTGTGTTTGTTGACTTTTGTGATGTTCGTTAAGTTTCTGACTGATCTCATTAGTTTTGGACTTAACTACATAACAGGGTTAACTTTTGGGTTAAAAAATGTATTTCTCTGAAGATGGGACGAGCGCGCCCCCGGCCTTCTTTGTGAAAGGCGCGCGCCTCCAATAGGGGGTGCGGGAGGAGCGCGCTTCCCACCTCCAGAATCTCAGATTTTGCCAAATTTCCCTCACTTTCTGATTTGTAAACTCCCAAGTCATTATGCCTTGGCTTGATCCGGGGAATAACCATTCTTGTCACACAACCACCACCCCTACCCTATAAATACCTCTTGTTTCCACCATGGAAAAGGGGATCTTCTCTTTACCAAAAACTCTCTTAACACAACAGAGAAAAGACTTTTCTTAACTCACAACTCTCACACACACACCTAAAAAACTTCATTTTCAAGGGTGGTTGATATAGACAAGTTTGCTTCTTCCCCACTCAAGCTAAGGTATGATCTTCTTCTAATCTCATCTTACTTCTTTTTATTTATACATTCTCTTCATCTTTTTACCTTCTCAATGGGTATGCAATCTCTATAAACGGAATACAACCAAAAGGCCACTTCACTATTGAAGTTTGGCCAAGGTTACATTCCCACATTTCAATTCCATTTTTACATTTAATTTCTTCTCTTAATATAATCGTTCAACATGTAATCATTTGACATTTAATCAATAAAAGTATTTTCTTTCATTTCCCCTTTCTTTTCATTATCCTTGTTAGCACAAATTAGTACAATTAAATAAAAGGACATGTAAACATCAAGAACACCAAAAGTAGCAAGACCGGCTTAAGCGGGTGGAGTAGGTGTTTAAGTACTTCCCACTCCGTCACCTAACCCCTGAACCCTTCTCTTCCCGAATCTCTGGTTTTCGTACAAATTGGTTTTTCTTAGGTTTTCTCGCGTTCCTCTAAAACGTGGGTGGCGACTCTAAAATCAAGTAGACATCCTAGGGTAATTCGCGTGCTCTAGCCAAGCCGCGGTTCCCCGGGTATCTAGATTGGCGACTCCCTGGGGACATAGAGGGTTAAACTTGCATTTTCTGCTTTTGGTGTTCTAATTTTTGTTTTCTGGGCATTCTGGTAAAAAGGGTGGGAAGCGCGCGCTTCTAGCCTTCTTGGCCTAAAGCGCGCGCGTCCGACCCCTTCTTCCAAAATCGCCCGCCTCTCATTTTGTTCTTCGAATTTCATGTTCTGTGCTAACAGTTTCTGCAGGGGAAAGTTACATGATTTGGGACCAGGGCAATCCCCTGAGTCCACAGTTTCTGACATTCTGACAGGTACCCCAGATGCGCGCGCCTCCAATCTTCATGGCGCACTGCGCGCGCTTCCCATATCAATGCTCTGAGGCGCTCGCTTCTGGGTAAATTCCAGAACATCATTCAGTTCCCAGAACAGAAGCAGTGCACAGAAAGAAACAGAACAGAATGACAGTGTGGGCACCGAGCCTGCACATGAACAATTTACTTTCTGTTTATGTTTATCGGTCACACGGGTGATTCGAGAGTTGTAATTATGTGCTTATTGCTTATTTTTTTTTTGAAAAAAAAAAAGATTTTGTCACTTGTTAGACCTCACACTACGCGCCACAATTCCTATCAATTGCTCACTATCGAGTCGCACGAGTTTAACCCCAAACCCGTCGAGGCCCGTACTAGAAAGTTCAAGCTCCACTCGACCTTGACTCTTTCGAAGCGGTAAACCTCGGCCCGTGGCGTAGTTCATGACTACATGCCGGGGGTGACCTAAGCCTCTCTTTAGCCGAGCACCAACACACAATTCTAGTTAGGGTCTAACACTCCGTGACCAAGTCGGTTTTCATGTACCGAGATTTCCCTAAACTAATGTCATCAAATCATACATGCCGTTTCCAAAAAAATCAAATGGTTGTTATGGGACAAAATAAAACTCCGTCCCCAAAGTGGTTATTTTGGACGAAAATGAAAAATATGTCCCCGCATGTATGCTTTATGACATTAATTTAGTTTAATCCCGTCACATGTAGGTATCACAAGCGTGGTGGAATCCGATGAGTATATGGGACCGCGAGATGGTCTATATACAAGTGTGACGATTCCACTATTTTTCTAGAAACCCCAAAAAGGACTATGTCCTTCCGACTTTGTAAATAAAAAAAAGAGTCATTTTCCTTATGTGGTTTGAGTCTTTTCTCTTGTTCGTGGGTTAAATCATTGGATTTAAAAGGTATTTGTGGGACCACCCTAATATCAACCATGTTCTCTCCATAGGTCCAATGGCTTCAAGAGGCTACAACAACAAGGGTGAGAATACTTCCATGTCCAACGAAAAGGCTCTTCAACATAATAAGAGACATGGGGGAACAAATGGATAGACTTGTCGAGGAGGCCCGCCGCAAGGATGATTTATGGCAAGCCCATCTTGATCTCGAGAGTAGAATTCATAAGGAAGAAGTGTCCGAACTTAAGGCCCGTTTACGAGAGTTCACCGACAACAAGGCAAAGGTCAACGGTAAGGCATGTTCAAGTGGCTCGCCTCTCAAGAGTCACAAAGGCTCTACCAACGACCGTGTGTACACTCCCCTCCAAGGCATGAATGTCACCAATGCCTATGAAGATCTCAAATCAAAGGGACAAATTTCTCCTCTCTAAGGGTACAAGCAACCACAACCATTGCATCGCAACCATACCCACCACAAGTGGTGTGACTATCACCTATGCAGCGGTCACCTCACCGAGGATTGCTTCTCCATCCGCAACATCATCCAAGACTTGATTGATAATGGTGAATTTACCGTGGGTGAAGAAAAACAGTTAAAGAGTGAGAGCATTCAAGAACTCATCAAGGAAGGGGCTCAGATTTGAAATGGGGCTTCAACAAGGGATCATGCCACAAGGCCGACGACAACAATCTCCGTTTCTCTTTCTCTACCTAGTAGTAGGAATAAAAAAAAAAGGAGTCAAAAGTCCTCTTAAGTGTCCATTAATGTTTTCTCTCGTCCTATGTTAAATGTTCGAGTCCATTGAGTCATCAAATAAAAAGTCGTTCTTGTCCTCATACACTCTTCCAAGTTGTTCAATTTAATTCTTGGCAAAATGATGAAAAGATGTCTAAACACGTTTTAGAACGAAGGCTATCACTTGAACTCCTAGAGGCTAAACATCAACGACGACATCAACGACGAAGACAAAGTCAAGACATCAAGGAGAAACAACCATGGAGAAATCAAGCAAAGTTTTCAAAAGGGGGATTAAAAAAAAAAGAGAAAAAATCCCCCTTAATCAAAGAAGTTCAAGATCAATATCATTTTCCAAGGACGAATCGACATCAACAAAAGGAGAATCAACAAGAACTACGGTGACCTGAGCCTCTTCACTGGAGGAACGTAGGCAACCTTCGGATCCGGTCTCATGCAAGAAAGAAGATATGTTTAGCCCTAGTGCGTTGTTGTGATTGGCCTTCATCTCAAACTTGTCAAGACATCTTTGTACGAGTAATTTGCCAATGAATTAATCACCTCAAGATTGAAAAACTTTCCTAGATTTGGAATCGCTTTGCGTTTTTTATCGAGTCTAGGGGCTTCTTATCTTTCAGCGACACTCCCAATTTCTTGCAATCAAATTGGGGCTTTCTTTCTATTCTCTCTTAATGACTTACTTGCCTTCGTAAGTCATTCAATAAAAATAAATGGGACCACTTCCCTAGTAAAGTCAATGTCACTCACCTTTAGTGACAAAAGGTCCCCACCGCAAAATCACATGTCTTATCTCCTCAGCTAGAGTCAATGCACACTTCCTCATTAATCGAGTCAAAAAGAAGACGCAAAAGAGATGCCCGCTAGATTGAAAACCCGAAAGGGCGGTCTAGGCAAAAAACAGGGTGCGTCATAAAAAAAATTGAGAGAGTGAGAGAGAGAAGGGAAAGAGAAATGGAGATCCCCGGCCTCTAAAGAATACAAGTTCTACATTGAATCCCCTCAGCAAGTCAATTCCCCACCGAGTCAACTTGGGAATCACAAAAGGCTCGACAAGATATGGCACGATCGGAGGTCGCTTTGGGTTATTGGCATAAGAGAGGTTGCTCTTGCAATATGCATTTTCGGGTTCATGAGAAAGAAAGTCCGTGGTAACCAAGATCCGTCCGAGAACGAGCCTATCATTGAAGGGGTACGAGGTTGCACAAAATAATCCCCAGCTAGTCAGTTGGTTTGGGCAGTGAGCAACAACATGTAATTCAAGCTTCTATAAGCATGTCCCTCTAAAGTATGCCGAAAGACTCCCGAGAATGAAGTAGCTCTTGCCATGTCCCCTTGTGTTTGTTCCCCCACACGAGGACGAGTCTCTTGTTTTGCTCAACAAGTTATGACGCCCTAGGGGCTATGTGACTCGAGAAAGAAAACTTCTCTTGCTTCATTTGACAGTTAATGAGCCCTAGGGCTACGCTCAAGAAAGATGTGTGAGACTATCCTCAAAGTCTCTCAAAAGGAATGTCGAGAAGCACCTTCTTGTCATGTATGCTCATACTTGTTCCCCCGATCAAGGATAGGCCCTTCTCGTTCCACTCCTAATCAATGGTGTCACTCTAGGGGTACGATCAAGTATTAAAGGCTCCCTCGGCAAGAAGAAATTCATTTCAGTGTCCCCGGCGGAGTCATGTGCAACATTGGAAGCTTCCTCAATTCGGCACCGAAGGTCTCAAGAGGCTTCGCAATCTATAATCTTTTGGGCTACGGTATTACAGTGATACAAGCAAAGGGCAATATTGGGGCTTCGCAACCGAAAGTCTTTTGGGACAACAATGCTCAAGCAATGCAATGTGGAGAAGTCTTATATGAAAGAGATCAAGATTCAAGGGTCTCCCAACACCTCAAGTCAAAGGTCTCTTGGTTTTAAATAAGGGCTCCGATGTTATGAATGAATTTGATGATTTTTGTTAGAACTTACAACGAGATCATGAAGGAAGTCTTAGAGAAAAGGAAAAGGATTCAAGGAAATGCCAATATAATAACTCGACCAGAGTTACGGCCAATCCCAATGTTTCTGCAAGTACTGCACCCCCTTCTCCAAGATCAAAAGCACAGGCTGCACCCGAAGATCCGTTCTAGTTCGACTCAAGAAGACTCAAGCAAACATACCGTTTGAGATTTTATCACGCCAAGGCCTTATCTTCCACAACAACATCACCATCTCCCACGACTTTGAATAAGGGCTCCAATGTTATGAATGAATTTGATGATTTTTGTTAGAACTTTCAGCGAGATTATGAAGGAAGTCTTAGAGAAAAGGAAAAAGATTCAATATGCTAAACTCACGTGACTGGGTTATAGCGGGAAATGCCTCGGCCAATCCCAATGTTTCTACATGTACTGCACCCCCTTCTCCAAGATCAAAAGCACAGGCTGCATCTGAAGATCCGTTATTAGTTCGACTCAAGAAGACTCAAGCAAACATACCGTTTGAGACTTTATCATGTCAAAAACCTATCATCCGCAACAACATCACCATCTCCCACGAGACATTTCCCGAAGATTCTACTGCATTTTCAACATGGACCCTCCGCCACTTGGGTACCAACCACAAAAAAAAGGGGGCCATTCATCTCCAAACAAGAGGAAGATCACTTTCATGAGTTCTACCCAATGGTGCATCTGCTCTCAATACAATGCCAAGATAAGTTGGGGCTTCACACCGAAAGGTCTTCATATCCCGCCATCTACAAGCTCGCAAACAACAAGCCCATGACACTTGGGGCTTAGTAATCTCTCAAATCTTGGTATCAATGATCTTCTCTTGGAGCTTGCTCACGTCAACAGCAAAAGGCGATTTATTTGAAAAGGTCAAGAGTCGATTCATCTTGGGGCTATGCAAGTCTCTCATAGTTTGGCATCAAAGGCATTCTAGGGGCTTTACAATCAGCAACCCCTTATCTCGGCATCGAATGTCTTTTGGAGCCCCATAACTGACACATCTCTTGGGGCTAGAAATCACCTTTCGTTGGGCACAACGGCAACGACGACAGAATTCAAGCAAGGCAATCCGGACTTCGGTCGAACATGACTTGATCTTGGGTTGGCATTACAAACACACAGTGGTTAAAATGGTTCACCCATGAACTAAAAAAAAAATCTTTTCCTCCTTTTTTTTTTTAAAAAAAAAAAAAGATATTTCTTTTTCTTTTTTCTTGTCCCCTTACTTGCGCAAAAGTATGTGTTTCATTTTTCTTTGCTCCTAACATTCCTCCCCAGCACTCTCCATCATCCTTGAACTACGCTGGTTTGATTCTCTTAAAGGGATACGTAGGCAGCCTTTTGGCACGACCAACCCATCACCCAGAATACCATCTCACCGACACTCCATCAAAGGCAAAAACAATTCATCATCACCAACATCATCATTCTCCCCAAAGCATGGACATTCTTCATCAAAAGCATCAAGGCATCCACCACCACAACACTAATCCATCCAACGGCAATGGTAAGTGAAGGTATGAATACATCCGAGGCTTTCCTCAAATCACACCGCACACAAAATCACTTTCTCCATTCTTACAAAAATTCTCTCTCATGCAAAACTGCCTTCAAATCACATCACACCACAAGCATAATTTCTCTCATAACTGCCATTTCACATCTCATACATGTCACAAGAACATATACCTGCAAAGCACACATTTAACAGGTACCACCACAAGGTAAACAGCATCTGCAACTCAAGGCACTTCATCCCCAGCAGAAAGTGATCCGCCGTCAACTACGCCTGCATCCCACAGAGTCAAACAATTACAGTTCAATGACAACAACTCGGTCCATGGTAAGCCTCCAAATCACCACCTTTCCATCAAGCAACACAACAATATTACATATAGGTAGACGAAGCCTCGCTTCCCGCCATCCGCAAACGGATCCCGCATCAGCAAACGGATCCCGCTTCAGCAAATGGATCCCGCATCAGCAAACGGATCCCGCATTCAGAAAACGGATCCCACATCAGCAAACGGATCCCGCATCAGCAAACGGATCTCACTTCAGCAAACGGATCCCGCATCAGCAAATGGATCCCGCATCAGCAAACGGATCCTGCTTCAGCAAACGGATCCCGCATCAGCAAACGGATCCCGCAATCAGCAAACGGATCCCGCCATCAGCAAACGGATCTCGCTTCAGGAAACGGATCCCGCTTTAGCAAATGGATCCCGAATCAGCAAACGGATCCCTCATCAGCAAACGGATCCCGCATCAGCAAACGGATCCCGCTTCAGCAAACGGATCCCGCTTCAGCAAACGGATCCCGCCTCAGCAAACGGATCCCGCTTCAGCAAAACGGATCCCGCCATATCCTTTCTATAGCAATAGAGCCGCTCACACAGGGAGCTCACTCATATCCTTCACAAATTTCAAATTCATGTTTTATAGAGTCTTTGTTTTGTCTTGTCGATGTCCTTTGCGGTTGTTTTTCTTTCGTCGACGCGTTTTTCTTTGCAATCCACGTCGCCGAGGGGCTCTGTAGACACCCCACCCTTGACCTCTCATGTCCTGATTGCATACACATTCTGTGTCTTCCTCTTTTCTGTCAATTTTCGTTAACTTTCGTTACTTTCCGTTAAGTCTCGACTTACCCCGATAGTCTTGAACTTGACTAAGTGACAAAGTCAACCTTGAGTCTTTATTTCATTTGTTTTTGTTGACTTTTGTGATGTTCGTTAAGTTTCTGACTGATCTCGTTAGTTTTGGGACTTAACTACATAACAGGGTTAACTTTTAGGTTAAAAAATGTATTTTCTGAAGATGGGACGAGCGCGCCTCCAGCCTTATTTGTGAAAGGCGCGCGCCTCCAATAGGGGGTGCGGGAGGAGCGCGCTTCCCACCTCCAGAATCTCAGATTTTGCCAAATTTCCCTCCCTTTCTGATTTGTAAACTCCCAAGTCATTATGCCTTGATCCGGGGAATAACCATTCTTGTCAACACAACCACCACCCCTACCCTATAAATACCTCTTGTTTCCACCATGGAAAAGGGGATCTTCTCTTTAACAAAAACTCTCTTAACACAACAAGAGAAAAGACTTTTCTTAACTCACAACTCTCACACACACACCCAAAAAAACTTCATTTTCAAGGGTGGTTGATATAGACAAGTTTGATTCTTCCCCACTCAAGCTAAGGTATGATCTTCTTCTAATCTCATCTTACTTCTTTTTAATTAGACATTCTCTTCATCTTTTTACCTTCTCAATGGGTATGCAATCTCCATAAACGGAATACAACCAAAAGGCCACTTCACTATTGAAGTTTGGCCAAGGTTACATTCCCACATTTCAATTCCATTTTTACATTTAATTTCTTCTCTTAATATAATCGTTCAACATGTAATCATTTGACATTTAATCAATAAAAGTATTTTCTTTCATTTCCCCTTTCTTTTCATTATCCTTATTAGCACAAATTAGTACAATTAAATAAAAAGACATGTAAACATCAAGAACACCAAAAGTAGCAAGACCGACTTAAGCCGGGTGGAGTGGATGTTTAAGTACTTCCCACTCCGTTACCTAACCCCTGAACCCTTCTCTTCCCGAATCTCTGGTTTTCGTACAAATTGGCTTTTCTTAGGTTTTCTCGCGTTCCTCTAAAACGTGGGTGGCGACTCTAAATTTTCATTTTGGGTGTCCCATTCGAATTAGGACAACCCAGAAATGGAAATGTTTTATTTAATGGAACCCACAATCACACTAAAAATAATTGTCCACTCATTATTCTCTACCCTACTTCCTCTATCATACTTTACTTTTCATACTCACAATACCTACTCCACTAAGGATTTCTGGTTGGAGATTTATGACAAGAGGGAGCTTCAATTTATGGTGGGTTCCGATCATACTTCATCTTCAAAACCTTGAATAAAAAACATGCAGGACTTGAAGCCGCAAAGGCTTTTGATTGGTTTCTCCCCCTCTGGCTTGTAAATTGATTCGGAAAGCTTCTTATTAGTAATCTCAGAATTTGACAGTAATATACTTCTCATTGTGATCTTGATAATTGAATTTCTTGAAAATATCCCCACTCTACTAAACTACTCCCTCCGTTCCATTTGAATTAGGACAAATTTTCATTTTGGGTGTCCCATTCGAATTAGGACAACCCAAAAATGGAAAGGTTTTATTTAATGGGACCCACATTCAAAATAACAACAATTTTCCACTCATTATTCTCTACCCTACTTTCTCTCTTATACTTTACTTTTCATACTCATAACACCTACTCCACTAACACTTTTTCCTTAATTCCGGTGCCCATCCCAAAAATCCTAATTCGAGTGGGACGGATGGGAGTATTTGATAATTTAAAATGTCATTTTTCGTTAAATTTTTTATGAAATGATTACAAAAGGTAACAAATATAGGCACATGAGTCACATGACAAACATTTCTTAAATACAGTATTTCTTAAATACAGTGTAAGTGCAGAACGTGGTGTTACCACAAGTGCTGCCAACACTTTCCCAGTGTTACCGACGGGCTGAATATTTATAATTGTATATTTGCTTTATAAATAATTGCTGGACTAATGACTAATATTTATGCAAGTTTATTGTTTATGTTGGTCCAATTTTCAGGTATAATATATGCTAGAATATTGCAAGGAAGTTAAAAAAGGAGTTATGGATAAAATGGGATTTTATCCATTCAAGCATGTGAGATTTGTGCATAACTAACACATGGGTAATTGACCCATTCAAACGGCTGAGATGATGGAGTAAAATGTACAAGGCGCTGATGCAAGGTGGTACAACAAGGCGGAGCTATGACTTGGGTACAAAGAAGTTGTTCCTATTTTATAGGAAATGTGGAAATAAGCATCCCCAAGGCTCGGCACTCTCTCCCTCCACTACACCACGTTTTTGTGATCAACTCCAAGCCATGATTAGTATTCCCCAAGTTCTTGAAGCCTATGTAAAGCAAGAGGATGTGAAGATTCAAGACAAGGCAAACACAAGCAAAAACACACACTCCTCACAATAAAGTCTTTACACTCCTTGGTTCCTTTAAATTCCCAAACACTTTTCTACTCTTGTAATCGAGTATTATAAGTGTTTTGACTAGGATAGGGTCTCGTGTATTAGACTTAGTCGTTCCACGAAGCTTTCATTGTAATAGCATTAGGGAACTCTCGACCTTGTACTTCATCTCATATTATTTAGTGAAGGTCTCGCCTTTTGAGGCATCCCTCAAGATATATAATTTATATATCTTGAGAAAAATAATTCTTGTGTGATTTTTCCGCTGTAAACTCTTTTTAGAAACAGTTTTCTGTTCGTGTGTGTTAAGTGTTGCCAGAAGTGATATCGTTGTAGCGACAACACCTTTGATATCACTTCCTTTCTGACTTAAGCCATCGACTCACTTTTTCAATTGGCACCAGAGCTGGTTACTTGATATACTAAGTACTTCGGTCCAGTGTGTCATGGCTTATGATCCTGCAAATCCTAATCAAAAGAGGCTTCCTGTTCTTGATGGTTCGAATTACGCCTATTAGAAGATCCGCCTCCGTTCGTATATCAAATCAATTGATATCCGGGCTTGGCGATCTATTGTGAATGGTTATTATGTCCCATTATTGCCGCCGGATGAGGATGGTGACATTCAAGTCAAGCCTGAATCCGAGTGGACTAATGAGGAAAACAACCTAGCTAGTTTTAATGAAAAGGCACTTAATGCCATTTATGAGTGGGTTGATATGAATATTTTTAAACTCATTCAAAATACTCCCACTGCTAAGGAGGCATGGGATACTTTACAAAGATTTTGTGAAGGGGATGGTAGTGTGCGTGAAACTAAGCTTAGGAGGCTCACTAGTAAATTTGAAAGATTGAGGATGAGTGAAAATGAAAGTATTTCTTCATATTTTGAAAAACTTATTGATATTGCAAATGAATGTCAAGTTTTGGGTGAACCCTTTACTAACAAACAACTTGTTTCAAAAGCAATTAGAACTCTTCCTGAGCGCTTCAATATTAAAGTTTCATCTATTGAAGAGGCTCACAATCTTGCAACCATGGATATCAACACTTTGATGAGCATTTTGCAAAATTTTGAATTAAATCTCGCTGATCAAAGTGATGCTATTAAAGGAAAAAATGTCGCTTTAAAAACTCTTCCTTCGGTTTGTGTAAACAATGAGGAAGATGAAGTTTTTGATGAAATGGATGAAAATAGTAGTGTTGCTTTACTTGCTAGGAAATATAACTCTATGTTAAGAAAGTTCAACAAGGAGAATATGCAGGTAAAGGCAAAAGAGCAACAAACCAAGGTGTATGATTCGATGCCAAGGAGGTCACTCCCAACCACCCAGAAGGCGAATCCAATCCGTAGGGCATCCTCGGATCAGTCGAGCTCCAATCCCAATTACCTCAACTCCATTCAATGTCATACTTGTTCAGGATGGGGTCACTATGCCAATGAATGCGCAAATAATCTGAGGAAGAAGGGTAAGAGCTTGTGGGTGTCTCTCAGTGACAATGAAGAAGAAGGAGTGGACCATGCTCAAGAACCAGACGAGACAACCATGTTTGTCACTGTGTGTTACTCGAACACAGAAAGTGCTATCCCAAGTGATAACCCAAGTGGGATAACACATGTGATAACACCCAGCAGGTACAATGATTTCAATTCTACTAATGCTGTTTGTTTTGTGGGGTCTATTAATATGGTTGCAGGAAATTCTCAAGAGGATACTGAGATGAGTAAGGATGAACTCATAAGAGGATTAAGGAACCTTTATGAGGATATCCTTGAAGAATACAAGAAGGAGCATAGTATGGTACAATTCTTGACTAAAGAAACTCAGCAACTAAGACTTGGCGTGGCTACTCTTGAAATCGAGCTCACAAAGAAGGATGCTGAGCTAGCAAAAGTCACGGCCAAATTGTCCCTCTCCGAAACCACACTTAAGAAACTCAACACGGGGTCTACCAAACTGGATGAGATCCTCATGTTAAGTAAACCTCTCAGGGCAGGTATTGGTTTCCAAGATTCTTTAGATAATATTATCTCTTCTTTATCTTTGGATGATAATCAAACATGTTTCTTAAATGAACGTGGAAAGGCTAATGATTTTTCTTCCAAAATCTCTTACAAAGGGAAAGTGTGTATTTATTGTCACACCACTGGACATTTTAGAAACAATTGTCATACTTTTATGAAAAGAACTCAGTCCATCTCCTCAGTGCTATCTGAAGTGTTACCCACTACTTCTGATATCACTGTTCGTCAGAGAAACAAAATTCAAAGAAAGAAAGAATGGAGACCTAAAAACAATCAAATATGTGATGTTGTGTTTACTTCCTTAAGAACTAATGTTGAAAATTCATGGTATTTTGATAGTGGGTGTTCACGTCACATGACGGGAACAAAATGTTTTTTAAAAGACTATGAATCTGTTCTTGGAGGTAATGTTACTTATGGTGGTGGTAGTAAGAGTAAGATAATCGGTAAAGGAACATTAAATGTGTCCGGTTTCCCCGCTTTAAAAAATGTCTTACATGTAGATGGTCTTGTAGCTAATTTAATTAGTATAAGCCAACTTTGTGATGACAATTTAGAGGTGAAATTCAACAAAAATACTTGTGAGGTCTTTGATCGTACTAACAACTGTGTGATGTCAGGTACCAGATCAACCGACAATTGTTATTGTGTGGAAGACAAACAGGTATGCAACTCCGTGAGAGTTGATGTCACAACCTTATGGCACCAAAAGTTGGGACATGCCAATTTTCGAAACATTGAAAAAATTATTAAACTTGGTGCTATTCAAGGTGTTCCTAATTTGGATTTCAAAAATAAAATCATTTGTGAAAGTTGTCTTAAAGGCAAACAAACTCGTGTTGGCCACAGTGCTACTCAATACCATGAGCAGTACTCTGGAACAACACATTGTTTTCAACTTTTACATATGGATTTAATGGGTCCTGATGAAGTCGATAGTTTGGGTGGTAAGAAATATTCTTTAGTAGTTGTTGATGATTTTTCTAGATTCTCTTGGATCTTTTTCTTAAAAGAAAAATCTGAGGCCTTTGAAAAGTTCAGAATCTTACACTCAAAAATCAAAAACATGTTTTGTTCTTCTGTTTCTCGTATAAGATCCGATCATGGTAAAGAATTTGAAAATGCTTTTTTTTCTTCCTTTTGTGAGAAAATGGGAATCCACCATGAATTAGTGTCACCAAAAACGCCTCAACAAAATGGGATTGCCGAAAGGAAAAATCAGACTTTACTTGAAATGGCCCGTGTAATGTTGTTTTCTAAACAAATGTCGAAAAGATTTTGGGCCGAAGCACTAAATACCGCTTGTCACACCGCAAATAGAGTTTTCTTAAGACCCGGTACCACTATGACACCCTATGAGATTTTGAATGGCAAAAACCTAAAGTTCACTATTTTCATGTTTTTGGGTGTATGTGTTACATTTTAAATGACCTGGATCAATTGACTAAATTTGACTCTAAAAGTGATAATGCAATCTTTCTTGGGTATGCTCAAAATAGTAGAGCATATAGGGTATATAACCTAAGGTTAAAAACCATTCAAGAGTCGGTTAACATTGTTTTTGATGACTTGTTGAGCATTACAGGTGAAGGACCTCAGGAATCTCCCTTGACTCTGTTGGATGAGATGAATAATAACAGAGAAAATTCTGATCCTGTTGACGAAACAGGTGCTGACAAAAGTGACACCACTGTTGAGGCAACACTTCCGGTAACACCTAATTCCAGTACACCTGCTGAAACAGAAGCAGAAAGTCCAGAAGGTGCAGAGGTTCATGAAGTTATAAGGAGATATCCCCCAGCCAGAATAAGGAGGAATCACCCTTCTACGCAGGTAATAGGGGAGGTAAATGAAGGAGTTCAAACAAGAAACAAAGAGCCAATTAATTATCGAGATATGGTAAGTTATGTGTGTATGTCTACCACATATTCTCAGGTAAAACACTCTTGTTTTATTTCCTTTATTGAACCTAAAAATGTGATTGAGGCTTTAAAAGATAATTTTTGGATTCAAGCTATGCAAGAGGAGCTTGAACAATTTACCTGAAACAATATTTGGACTTTAGTTCCCCGTCCCGAAAATACTAATATCATTGGGACTAAATGGATTTTCAAAAACAAAAGTGATGAAACGGGTAACATTGTTCTTAATAAAGCTCGTCTTGTGGCTCAAGGATATACACAAGTCGAAGGTATCGATTATGATGAGACCTTCGCACCTGTGGCTAGAATTGAGTCCATAAGACTCCTCTTGGCTATAGCTTGCTACCTTAAAATCACATTGCACCAAATGGATGTGAAAGGAGCATTTTTGAATGGATATATTGATAAAGAAATATATGTTGAACAACCAAAAGGTTTTGAAGATCCATTCAAACCACACCATGTTTATAAACTTATAAAAGCCTTATATGGCTTGAAACAAGCTCCTCGAGCATGGTATGGTAGATTAACTCAATTTCTGTTAGAATATGGCTTTGTTAGAGGAGAAGCCGATAGGACTTTGTTTATCTTAAGAAATGGTAAAACCCTTGTCATAGCTCAAATATATGTTGATGACATTGTTTTTGGCTCCACATCTGAAACCTATTTGAAAAATTTGTGGATGCCATGTCATCAACTTTCGAAATGAGTGTGATAGGGGAACTAAACTTTTTCCTTGGATTGCAGGTGAAACAGTCGAATGAAGGGATCTTCATTTCTCAAAGCAACTATGCGAAAAGTTTAGTAACAAAGTTCGGGTTGGAGCATGCCAAGGAGTCTAAAGTACCAATGGGTTCGACACTGAAGTTGGGAAAGGACCAAGTTGGGGAGGATGTGGATCCAACTTTATATCGCTCAATGATAGGTAGTCTCGTTTATCTTACCGCGAGTCGCCCTGATTTAATGTTCAGTGTGTGTGTATGCGCACGATATCAAGACAGTCCTAAACTTTCCCACCTAAATTCTATCAAAAAGATTATCAAATATGTATCGGGGACGAGTGATTTAGGAATATGGTTTTCTAAGGATACTAATACCAACCTTGTTTGTTTTAGTGATTCTTACTGGGCGGGTGACATGGATGATAGGAAAAGTACTAGTGGGGGGTGTTTCTTTTTAGGTAATAACTTAGTTTCATGGTATAGTCGTAAACAAAACTGTGTGTCTCTTTCGACAGCCGAGTCCGAATATGTCGCGGCCGGTAGTTGTTGTTCCCAACTCATTTGGTTAAAACACATGTTAGATGACTATGGTCTTGAGAGTAATATCTTGACCATGTATTGTGATAATCTAAGTGCCATAAACATTTCAAAAAACCCGGTTCAACATTCCCGTACTAAACACATTGATATCCGTCACCATTTTCTAAGAGACTTGGTTGAAAAAGATTTGATAAACATAGAGCATATTGATACAAAGTATCAACTTGCTGACATTTTTACCAAGGCCCTTGATCATGAGAGATTTTCAAGTTTGAAAAGATCTCTTGGTCTTTGTATTTTTTAAGTTACTGTTTTCGAGTGTTACCCTGAGTGTTGTCATCACTTCTGGTAAAACTGTATAATATAAAAAAAAAAATGTTTTTCAGTTTTTTTTTTCCATTTTAAGCCTTCGCGGCGGCACATGCTGACCTTTTTGTTTTGGTAGGTTTATACTTGGTTAACATGTTTGTCAAATCCCCTTTGTACTCAAAAGTGACAAAGTCACTAATTTTTGTGATAAAATTAAAAGGTAAAAGGCAAAAAGCACTTATAGTATTTCCTAAGTAACTCGGTGCACGGCGTTCGCTGCGACGCTGCACTCTTGCCAAAGGGAGATACTATCTAGTGATTTCGTACTAAGTATTAGGAACATGGAGTTCGCTACTACAGTGTATCCTACTTGAAAGGTGCAAATCACTAAAGTATTTTTTTACACTTTATAAGGACTCGGAGCACGGAGCTCGTTACTACGATGCTATCTTGTAGATATTGAAGTGTAAATTATACTTATTTTAAAGTGCTTAAAGATGAAGAACAAGCTTATTTTATCTAACTTGTTAGATTTATTTTACTTCAAACACTATTAATTAAGGCTTGCTATGCCTCAAGTGTTTGATTTTGGGAAGCTTGTTTTTGCCTCAAATTGCTTATTTAAAAAGAAGCCTAACAATTTGCCTCAAGTATCAATAATGAGGATTGTTGTGCCTTATGTTCTTTTAAGTAAAAAGTTTTTATCAAGGGGATATTTGACTTATGTGCTTTATAAAGTGTTACCATCATTACCAATAACACATTAGTATGTGCCACATTATTTTTTTTTTTTTATTTAATTATTTTCGGATTCAATAATTAAATTTGGGAAGTCCGAAAGTCCCTTAATTTGTGGAGTTTTTGATTTAAAAAAGGTTTTTATTAAATCCTTTTATATTTTATTTTTGGTAAATCAAATTAGGTAAATACATTCCTAAATTTTTGGAGTCATAATTGAATTTGAATTTCAAATTTTTTTGAATCTTTGTTACCTATGCCGATTTATTCTAAATTTTTTTTTATTCTCTTATTTTTATTTTATTTAAAAAAAAAGGCTTTTTGGGGATAATGGCCGATTGATTTTCAAAAAATGTGGGAGTTGAGTTTGAGTTTACCTATCTAGCTAGAAAATAGGGAAAGCTAAAAAATTGGGGGAGTTGAGTGTTTTTAGGATTAGGAAAGGTTATCTCAATTTAAAGTTAAGTATTTAACTTCCATTTGAATACTTCCTAATTAAATCCTAAATAAACCATCCTCCCTCATCAAAACTCGCCGATCTCTCTCTCTCGTCTATCTCTCTCTCAGTTGAACAAAACCCTAGAAATCCCTCCTCTAAAATTCTTCCTTCTTCTTATCAAATCATCAATGGCTTCACCATCCAAAGAAACCACTGAGCCAATGGAAGTCTCTCCAAGTATGGGTGAGGCTAGATTTTTCTCTCCTATGGAGACATCACCGGCGACAACACCAGTGACATCACCGCCTAATTTGGCGATTGTTGTGTCCGGTCCTCCTCCAATTCAAGTCGCCCAAGCTCCTCCCGCCATGGCTCCTTCCCTACCAGCTGCAACAACCACCAAAGCCACCAAGAAGAAGCGGAAAGCTCCGCCACAACCACCAACTGTCCAAGTACCTAAAAAGAGGACTTCAAGCAGGTTAAGGGAAATGTACAACAAGTCGACCTCAAATACCCTTTCTGATCCGGTTGAGCTCTCAGAAGATGATTCTCAAAGTTTATCTTCCCTTCATGCCTCCGACGAAAATTACTCCGTGGAGAAAGAAAATTCTGAAGATGACTTTGAAGCATGGGTTGATGATCAAGAGGAAAGTGAGACATTAGCCGCTGCTGCTCGAAGGTTGGCAAAGGGTAAAGGTATTCAAGGTGCTGACAGTGGTGCTGTCAAGAAGGCAACAGCACCTTCGGCAACACCTCTTCCACGACAGACCCAGTCGAAAACTCAGGAGGTACCTCACTCTTCTTCTCTCATATCTGATTCTGATTCTGAGTCTGATTATGAGCCAAATCGTGTAGAGGATATTAGTGCATTACCTATACCTCATTTTTCCTTGGAGTTCTTCAAAAAAGAAAATATGGAATACTTGTTAAAACATAGCAATACTCCTTTTTGGGAAGAAAAGAACATTGATGAGGTTGATTTGAAAAATAATGGGGTGTACCAATTCCTAGAGGACCGTAAGTTTTTGATCCCTAATACCCAAGCTAAGGCCTATGTTGATAAAATCGTAAGGAACTTCTATGCAAACTTGAGCCCAAACTTAGACATTGAAACTTCTCCCGAGTTTGGTAAGGTTCTTGTTAGGGGTCGAGTTTATTCTTTTAACCCCGAGATAATTAACAAAGCCTTAGGATTACCCAATGTTAATGAGGAGAATTTCTATTGCAATAAGGATGTAATGGCCGAGTTCCTTACCCATGGTGAAGTTAGCAAATGGCCGAGTGATCCCAAGGTTAAATTTCCTGCCTCCAAGCTCACATCTCTTTATTCAGTTTTACACAAACTTTGCATGCTCAACTGGCTCCCAACAAAAAGTGAGCAAAATCTGACAATGGAGCAAGCTAAAGTTTTGTATAGGCTAGGAAAGAACAAACCAATCAACTTTGGGAATCTTGTGTTTCGGCATCTTGCTTCATGGCCTAAGAGGAAAGACCCTTCCTACTTCCCTTATCCCTCTTTAATCTTTCGTGTCCTAACCTTTCAAAAGCTACACTTAGTGGGCTCCGATGTCTTCACTTCCGGTCCCAGTTTTTATGTGGTAGATAACCAACTGAAAAGAGGAAATAGGCACAAGGATCTACCATGGACCAAACCTTCAGTCTCCCGGGCTATACCATCTCAGAAAGCTCCTTCACAAGAACATCAATCAGTTCCAGATTTTTCATTCCCTATCCATTCAGGTACAGCAGGTAGTGCTACCCAAAGTGCTGTCGACACTTCTGGAAGCACTTCTACCATGATATCAAAAACTGTTGTTCTTCAGAATATATACAGGGTAATGGGGAATGTTCAGATTCAGGTTCAGTCCTGGTTAAGTATTCAGTCAGACTTGCAGGCTCTTATAGAACAGATTTCTCCACAAACAGGGGGAGGAAATGCTGCTGCAGGTGCTGCCACAGGTACTGGAACAAGTGCTGGAGACAATGATCCTGAACAAGGAGCAGGAGCTGAAGCCGAGGATGAGGAGGAAGAAGATTGAATATGGGTTTATTTCTTCTAAAAATTTTTATTTTGGAAGTTGGGAAGTTTTTTAAAACAATTTGTTTAATGGTTGTGTTAAAAATTTGTGGTGGTAACTTTTAAACAATTTTATTTTTGGTTGGTTTGTAAAACAGTTTTTATGTTTGGTTGGTTGACATTTTGTGGTTGACCTTTAGATGCTTTATCTTGACCATGAACTCTTTTCGGTCAATTTGGTTTAAGTACTTAGATTTAGTACTTGGTTTTATTTGAAACTTTTTAAAAAAAAAAAAAAAAAAAAAAGTCATTGTTTGTTTTCGGTTGACTCGCCTAATTAAGGGGGAGTTAATTTTTTTTTGAGAAGTTTTTGTATATATTCTAGTTGTGACTAACTTTGTCTTGCAGGTCGCGGCATTATTTAGTTTGTGAAGAAATATACATTTAAGGGGGAGATTGTAAGTGCAGAACGTGGTGTTACCACAAGTGCTGCCAACACTTTCCCAGTGTTACCGACTGGCTGAATATTTATAATTGTATATTTTCTTCATAAATAATTGCTGGACTAATGACTAATATTTGTGCAAGTTTATTGTTTATGTTGGTCCAATTTTCAGGTATAATATATGCTAGAATATTGCAAGGAAGTTAAAAAAGGAGTTATGGATAAAATGAGATTTTATCCATTCAAGCATGTGAGATTTGTGCATAGCTAACACATGGGTAATTGACCCATTCAAACGGCTGAGATGATGGAGTAAAATGTACAAGGCGCTGATGCAAGGTAGTACAACAAGGCGGAGCTATGACTTGGGCACAAAGAAGTTGTTCCTATTTTATAGGAAATGTGGAAATAAGCATCCCCAAGGCTCGGCACTCTCTCCCTCCACTACACCACATTTTTGTGATCAACTCCAAGCCATGATGTGTATTCCCCAAGTTCTTGAAGCCTATATAAAGCAAGAGGGTGTGAAGATTCAAGACAAGGCAAACACAAGCAAAAACACACACTCCTCACAATAAAGTCTTTACACTCCTTGGTTCCTTTAAATTGCCAAACACTTTTCTATTCTTCTAATCGAGTATTATAAGTGTCTTGGCTAGGATAGGGTCACGTGTATTAGACTTAGTCGTTCCATGAAGCTTTCATTGTAATAGCATTAGGGAACTCTCGACCTTGTACTTCATCTCATATTATTTAGTGAAGGTCTCGCCTTTTGAGGCATCCCTCAAGATATATAATTTATATATCTTGAGAAAAATAATTCTTGTGTGATTTTTCCGCTGCAAACTCTTTTCAGAAACAGTTTTCTGTTCGTGTGTGTTAAGTGTTGCCAGAAGTGATATCGTTGTAGCGACAACACCTTTGATATCACTTCCTTTCTGACTTAAGCCATCGACTCACTTTTTCATACAGTATGTAAGAAACCCCTCCAATAAAATTAACTTGAATTTAATAAAGGTTCATTGGAGTATACCCTCTTCAACAACCTTTATCAAAGCAAAACCAATTTTACATTTAAATTCCAACACTTTTTTTTTTCACTCTCTTTAGTTTTATATTTATATAATCCTAATTTTTAAATTTATATACGCCCTCACTTTCTTTTGAAATCATATACTCCGTCCGTACCAAAGTATAAGTCCACCCTCCCATTTGCATGGAGATTAAAAAATGGTAAAAGTGATGTATGTATTGTAAGTATAAAAGTAAAGTACGGGAAAAAAATGAGTGTGAGAGACTAGTAAGTCTATTGATATTGTGAGTATAAAAGTAAAGTAAAAGAAAGAATGAGTGAGAAGAATATTAAAGATAAAATGTGATTTTAATTATATATACATATATATATAAACTATATTTAAATTAGATTTGGTTTTGGGGGAAACTAGTTTCCCCCTAATGTTAAAAAAGACCGGTTTTTGACAACCAGCAAACCAACTCCTACCTTTTCTGAACCGGTTCTCGCTCATTAAAAAAATTAGGGTATAAAAAGTTAAAAACACGCAGTAGCAGGGTAGTCGTAAAGAAGAAAACAGAGGTGCCGTTCTTCCGCCATTTCTCTCTCTTTGTCGCCATTGAAATAGGAGATGGAGATAGAGACATTGGATGAAAATGTCAAATTAGAGGAGATATCTATTACAAACGACAATGAAAATGAAGATATGGAGATCGAATCAGGTAAATTTAATCTGCATTTTTTTCTATTTGAAATTGAAATTGATATTCGAATGAGCTAATTGATCTTATTGAAATTGATTTTCTCCTTATAGAAGATTGAGATGGAGATAGTAGATCACAAATGTTATTGAATCAGAGGAGAATGAGATTGAAAAAGACAATGAAGATCAATTGGAAGAGATGAATATCTTTATTTGGCTCAAAAACATCAAATCTACACTTAATTTGAATCATGTGGTCGTTTGCTGCTCAAATTGAAATATAGATGTTCAAACTGCTGAAATTGAAATAGAATTGATTTAGTGTAACTTGTTGCTTTAGTATAGTAAATTGGTGTTTTGGTATTGTAACTTGATGTTTTAGTACAGTAACTTGGTGTTTTATTAGTGCAACCTGGTGGTTTATCAAGTTATGTTGTATCAGATCTATACTTGGTATTTTAGTAGTGTAACTTGTTGTTTGAACAAACAAACAAACTTGATATTATAATAACGATGCAATTTTTATTGAAATGAGCATTTTGAACATCAACTTATAATATAACTTGATATTGTTTTCGTATTGTAACTTGGTGTTTTTGTATTGTAACTTTATGTTTTAGTACAGTAACTTGGTGTTTTATTAGTGCAGTCTGATGATAATCAAGTTATGTTGTATCAGATCTATACTTAGTATTTTAGTAATGTAACTTGGTCTTTTAACAGACAAACTTGATATTATAAAAAACAATAAGTTAATAACTTAAAACAATAAGTTTGGACTTAAAAACAATAAGTTTGTATTTCAAAACAAAACGTTACAATTTCACTGACTAGCACCCTTTCTAGACCTAGTTTGTCTGACATATGTTGCAGTCGAACTACCAGCTTTCTTCCTCTTCTACTCGTTGTCTTTGCTCTCAACAACCTTGTCAATGTGGTCATGTTTGATTGCCGGAAAGTCTTCAACTTTATTCGACAAAGACTCTCTTTGCTTGTTTAAATCACTGAGAAACAAGTACCAAACTCAAAATACCTAATCAAGAATAAAAAAAACCGAACAAAAAAATACTTGAATCAACAGAATAAGCGAACAAAATAGAGTGAGAATCAAGCAAAAAAAAAAAACTTGAAATCAACACATACCTCTATCACGCCCTGACTTCACTACGCCTTTCCTTGTTATTTTGCTTATAATCAAATGGTAATTTGCGTCAAATAGAGTGAAATTAACGAACGACGGAAGGAGAATCAAACAAATTTTACTTCAAATTGGAAAAATTGACAAAAGAGTAGAAGGTTAAAGGCAGTCTTCGCCGTTGGAAAGAGAGACGGCGCTGTGTGTTTTTTAGAGAGAAAAGGTACGCGCTTAATTAGGTTTACCGGTTTAGTAAACCGGGTCAAAAGGACGACGTGGGTTTCAATTGTGTGTGACGGCTTCCTCTTCAAAACCAGACTTTTTTTAAGTTTGTTTCCCCAAAATTTTGTGTTTAAATTAACAAAGGTAAATGATGACGCCAAAATCTGGTTGGATCAGCCTTCGTCTAGCGGTTCGGATAATCCCAGCGACAGTTCTTGATGGCCGGATCTGCACACACGAAACAAACGTAAACTGCACCGGGGCTTCACCGGCGAAGGCCCTCCGGTGTAAGAATAAGGATATGGGTGATTAGAAATAGAGAATCAATTGACTAGATTAGAGCCAAAAGTTCATTACCCTTCTCCTGTCGTGAGGACTTGTTTATATAGGCGCGGCTGAATAAGTCATAACTTGTTAGAAAAGCCCGGATGCCCGTGTTGATGTAGGACTCGCATTCCCTGGAGATAGACTCCTGATAAGGATGGACGATATCCTGTTATTTGGTATAAGAGATATCCTTGTTTAGATAAGGATTCTTCAGTGTCAGAGTTGTAACATAACTCTGTAAGAGGTTTCCCAACGATAATGGGAGGTTTACGATGTAAGTCGGCCCGTCATCTAACTCGGCTCGTCATAGAAGCCAGCTAGGGATTAGGCTTCTCGAACTCGGCCTAGGCAAGGACTGCATGCTCGGCCTTACTGATGTCGGCCTATAAACATGGGCTTCTCGTGAGTGGGCCTCTCGGTATAGGTCTGTTAGGCATGTGGGCCCAGAGTTCCCGGGTCCCATTTAACCAGGTCGGTTTATGTCGTTCAGTGGCCCCCGATGTAACGCCCATCCTATTTCTTGTTAAATATTTGACATACTTGTTAAATTCTTGAACTTGCATATTAGGTGCTAGTTTTACTTGGGTTAAATCTTTAACTGCTTTAAATAGTTAAGGTGGTTAAATGTCTAGTTTTGACTTTTGGGTCATTTGTGAAAATTTGACTTTAGGGGCCTTTTTGTTAAAAGTGAAACTCGAGGGACCTAAGTGTCATTCTTTAAAACTTGAAAGATAAACTTGCTTGGTTTTCCTTCTCTGGGTTATTTCTTCCCCAAATCATTTACGTACACTCCCTCTGTTCTAAAAAGCTAGGTTAGGGTTTCACCCTATTCTCGACTCCTCGAGCTTAATTATCCCTCCGTTCTTGATTCTGATCCCGGATTAATATTCGTGGCGTTGAATAGAGCGTTCCAGGCCGAACAGAAATAAGTTTGGGTCAACTTGAATTTTGACTAGGTAAGTTATTAGCTTCCCTTGCTTGTAATAACATGCATAAATGTTATTCTCGATACTTGTGAATGTTAATTTCGTGTTTGGGATGATTTTTGTGGTACTTGTAAATCTGGGACAAAGGGAGTAAAACCCTACTATGTAAACTAATGAAAGGAAATGAATAAGTTGGTTTTAAACTTGTTAGTGCAATTTTGAAGTTGTTAAATTGTTAGTAAAAGTTACTCCTACGCTTGGGACGGACAATTCTAAGCCTGGAAAGAAAATTGAGTTTGCTGAAAATTGGACCAGGCGCCCGCCCGGTTTTGTCACCAGGCGCCCGCCCTTTTGACCAGAAAGTTATGGGTTTTAGGAATTTTGGACAAGCGCCCGCCCGGTCCATGCTAAGCGCCCGCCCGGTCCCCTGTTCCAAACAAAGTGTTTTAAATCCAAATGAGATTGAAAGCTTATCCCTTCTAAGGCATATAGCCTTAGTATAAGATGTCCTAACAAGTATAATTGTACCTTTTGAGGGCATTAGAACTTAGTCTTGAGCACTAATACTTATAGAACTCAAATGAGAACTTAAGTATAAGAGTAGTATCTCTTCTTTATGTCTTGAAAGTGCTATGAACAAGCACTAATGTGTTATACTTGTTGTGAATCCAATGATTGTGCACCTTAGAGGCATTAGCATAAGGTCTTAGACTTGAACATCCTAAGAATAGGATTGGGATTTTTGTAAGAGTAAATGTATAACTCTTATACTTGTTTGAATGTCCAAAGATTGGGATATAACTTGAAGTATAAGACATTAAAATCTTGTACGTGACTTGAACATCCAAAGAATTGGATTAAGACTTGAATATAAGATAATAAAATCTTGTACTTGACTTGACTTGACACCAATACATATGTATGGTAGTGAACTAGAAAGTGCTATAAGCAAGCACTTACGTGTATGAGACATGTTCTTGTTGTGTATGTGCAAACATTGCATACATTTGCTTGATACAAGGTGACTTCTTGATTACTTGAAGCATGTTCCTTGTTAAGCTAGTCCACTACTTTTGGATTAGTTCTTCTCCCGTAGTTCAAGTAAATATCTACTTGTACATTCTTGTGTGAGTCCAGCTGGTTCTCCTTGCTTGTTCGAAAATATATAGGTTCACGCTTGTCGCGAGAGCTGGGGCTTAAGTGACAATCGGGTCCCTATGTATTTCCGTTTGACCCCTTACTACCGGCCATAGTAAGGGCATAGCTTCCTTAGTTGGAGCAATAAGCCTGATTTAAGTGAATGCTAAACTCTTGTCTTGAACACCTCGTGAATACTCATGAGTCTTGATATTGGGAATGACACTGGCTACCGGGTCTTCTGATACATACTGAATAATCAGTTTCCTGTTATTGATCGTGATTGTCAAAGTAATACAAGCTACGACAACAATGGTATTCTTGAGAGGAATAAGGAAGGAAGCAATATCCTTATAACTTGCTTGATTAGCTTTATGTGCTACTTGATGAGTGGACTATCCTCTCATATACTTGTTACTTGATGATACTTGATATATGATTACTTGAGTATCTACTTGAATTGCATGATAACATGTCATGTAGTTGCATCTAATAGCTTACTGAGATTTATCTCACCCTTTATTTGTTTAATTGTTTCCCCCCCCCCCCAGGAAAGGAAGGATAGTGCGCAGTGAGGCTCGACATAGTTGGGAGCTTACTTCGCACGTGATTATTTTGGGGCTTGTGTCCTTTTACATTTGGTGAGGACGATGTTTTATGGGTTTGTAACTCCTTATTTTGGGGTAGACAGTCTTGTTTAGTTCTTGTTGTCACTAGACATCTTGTATAGTACTCTTAATGCCAGCTTATGTGCTAGGCATGTTTCCGCTGTGTATGTATTAAGTTTGGTTTTAAATTTTCTTGTCTAGAACTCGTGTTGTGAGCTAGTATAGCTCCTTACTCTAGAGTATATATATCATGTCAATTTGTTAAACAGATGTCATTCAGTTTCTTGTTAAGTTTCTTGTTCCTCGTTAGGCACTCCCATCCAGGTTCGAGGTTCTATTAGGGGATCCCGGGACCTGGGGGCGTGTCAGGTTGGTATCAGAGCTACCCTGGTTTAGCTACCCTTTTTAGCTACCTTGGTTTGCTCTAAGTCTGGATAGGGTGTATGGCCTAGGTATGGGTGAGTCTTGGGGTGTTATTAATAACCCTGAGTGTTTACCTACAGGTACAATGAGTTCTGAAGGTACAAGTGGTAGTAATCAGCTGAGATCTATAACTCCTCAAGAAGAAATGGTTGATAATGTAGACTGGGATTATCCTAATCGTCTTACAAGGTTCTTGAAGTTGAAACCTCATAGTTTTGATGGGGAATTTGATGCTAAGAAGGCAGAGGAGTGGATTGAAAGTATTGAGAAGATCTTTACAGCCTTGAGATGTGCAGGTGGTGATAAGGTAACCTTTGCAACCTTTAAACTTGAGAAAGCCGCTGAACATTGGTGGCAAGTGTTGAGTAAAAGCTGGGAACTGGAAGGTGTACCACAGACATGGGAGAATTTTCTTAAAGCTTTTAAGTCACAGTTTATTCCAACAGTGGTCCAAGATAGAAAGGAAATGGAATTTCTTAATCTGGAGCAGGGAAGTCTGACAGTGGGGCAATACTCAACCAAGTTCACAGAATTGGCGAGGTATTGTGATCACTTAGTTCCAAACGAAGCCAAGAAGGCACAGAGGTTTGTTAAAGGGTTAAGGACTGAGTATAGGAAGCAAGTTCTTTCTTTACAGCTTACTAGTTATCAGCAAGCAGTGGAAAAGGCTTATACTATTGAAAATGATATCGAAGAACACAAGGTGAAGTTGGGAACAACCATGACTGGTCGTGTATCAGAGAAAACTCAGGATCTGGTTCTAAAGGTGGTAAATCTGGCCGCCAAGATCGTCGATTCCGACAGCCAACTGAAAGCAAAGGTAGTGTATCAACTGGTTCGAGGACAACAGTCCAAGGTTCCAGGAAAGTATGTGGTTTTTTTTCAAAAGAAGGTCATTCTGAAGACAAGTGTTAGTCAAATCAAGGAAAATGTTTAGTGTGTGGTGAAGCGGGGCACTTTGCTAGAAATTGTCCTAAAAATAGAGGAAATCAAGTTGGGGGTACAAGTCAACCAGCCTCAGGTTCCAAGAGAGATAGTGGGGGTCGACCAAAAGTTAAGGGTCGAGTGTTTGCTCTAGATCAGCAGGGTGTAGCTGAGTCTTCTGCAGTCATAGGAGGTATTATATTACTTTCTAGTACGAGAGCGCGAGTCTTGATAGATCCAGGCTCATCTCATTCTTATATGGCATCTCATTTTGTGTCGCATTTGCATGTTCTTCCTGATTCTATGCCTTATGTGCTAGAAGTATCTTCCCCTATGGGAGATTGCATGTTTACTTCTGAGGTCTACAAGAAATGTGAGGTTCTTGTGGGTGATTATGCCCTTCTTGCTGACCTAGTCGTGTTACCTATAAGGGACTTTGACGTGATTCTTGGCATGGATTGGCTATATGTGCATCATGCATCTGTTGATTGTTATAGAAAAGTAGTAACTTTTTCTATTCCTGGTTTGCCTGATTTTACCTTTGAAGGTGATAGGCCTTTATGAGCTATACATGTTATTTCTGCTTTAAAAGCTAGAAACTTTTATCTCGTGGTTGTGCCGGGTATCTCGCATGTGTGCTTGATCAGAGTTTATCTGTTCCCAAGATGGAGGATATTCCTGTTGTGTCTGAATTTTCAGATGTGTTCTCTTCTGAGTATAGCATGCCTCTTGATCGAGAGCTTGAGTTCTGTATTGAGTTATTACCAGGTACAGCACCAATCTCTAAAGCACCTTATAGAATGGCTCCAGCTGAGTTGAGAGAGTTAAAAACACAGCTTGAGGAATTGCTTGAAAGGGGCTTTATCAGGCCTAGTGTATCACCGTGGGGTGCACCAGTGTTATTTGTCAGAAAGAAAGATGGGACTCTGCGATTGTGTATTGATTACAGAGATCTTAATCAGGTAACTATCAAGAACAAATATCCGTTACCTCATATTGATGACTTATTTGATCAGCTTCAAGGTTCAGTAGTGTATTCGAAGCTTGACTTGAGAAGTGGTTATCATCAGTTGAAAATCAGATCTGAGGATATACCAAAGACAGCTTTCCGTACCAGGTATGGGCATTATGAATTTATTGTTATGCCATTCGGTTTGACAAATGCTCCAGCTGTATTTATGGATTTGATGAACCGTATATTCAAGCCATATCTTGATTGCTTCGTGGTGGTATTCATTGATGATATTTTTGTGTATTCTAAGTCACGGGCTGAGCATGAACAACATCTCAGAGTGGTATTACAAGTTCTTCGTGAGAAATAATTATTTGCAAAATTCAGCAAATGTGCTTTCTGGTTAGAAGAGGTTTCATTCTTGGGGCATGTTGTGTCTGCTACTGGTATTGCAGTAGATCCTTCCAAAGTTGAAGCAGTTGTAAACTGGAAGAGGCCAACTACAGTGACAGAAATCCATAGTTTCTTGGGCTTGGCTAGTTATTATCGGAGGTTCATTAAGGGATTCTCCAAGATTGCTACTCCATTGACTAATATGACTCGAAAAGCTATTTCTTTTGAGTGGAATGACAAATGTGAAGCAAGTTTTCAGGAGTTGAAAAGGCGTTTGACTACAGCTCCAGTCTTGGCTTTACCTAGTGGTTCTGAGCATTTCATGGTTTATACTGATGCTTCTAAAGAAGGATTGGGTTGTGTTTTGATGCAAGATGGCAAGGTAATAGCTTATGCTTCTCGAAAATTATCTCCTTATGAAAAGAATTATCCTACTCATGATTTAGAGTTGGCTGCAATTATTTTTGCTTTGCATAAATGGAGGCATTACTTGTATGGAACCAAATTTGAAGTTTTCATGATCATAAGAGCTTGAAGTACTTGTTTTCTCAGAAAGAGCTTAACATGAGACAACGTAGATGGATGGAGAAATTGAAGGATCATGATTGTACTATCCTTTATCATCCAGGAAAGGCCAATGTTGTGGCAGATGCACTGAGCAGAAAGACTTATATTTCTTGCTTGATGATTCGTGAATGGAAGATGTTCGAAGACTTATGTGATTGGAGTCCTTGTGAATCAAATCATGGAGTTATCTTTGCTAATATAAAGGCTACTTCAGACTTACTCCAACAGATCAAAGAAGCTCAAGTAATTGATTCTGAATTGCAGAAAATTATTAGTGGAATGAATGAAGGAAAGCAGCCAGATTTTTCTTTCAACAATGATGGAATTCTTACCTTTCGAGGTCGAGTTTGTATTCCAGTTGATCCTGAGATAGAAGAAAGTTCTTGAAGAGGCTCACAAAGCCAAGTATACTATTCATCCTGGAAGTACTAAAATGTACCAAGACTTGAAGAAACATTTCTGGTGGAACAATATGAAAAGAGAAATTGCTGAGTATGTGTCCAAATGTTTGACTTGTCAACAAGTAAAAGTGGAACATCAACGTCCAGCAGGTTTGTTGCAACCATTAGAAATTCCAAAGTGGAAATGGGAGCATATTACTATGGATTTTGTGACTGGTTTGCCACGTACCAGACGAGGCCATGATGCTGTTTGGGTTATAGTGGACAGGTTGACTAAATCAGCTCACTTCTTGTCTGTTTCCATGGGATATTCATTGTCTCAATTGGCATCTTTGTATGTTCAGGAGATTGTTCGACTCCATGGAGTTCCTGTGAGTATTGTATCTGACAGAGATCCTCGTTTTACTTCTCGATTCTGGCAGGCTCTTCAGAGTGCTATGGGTACTAAATTGAATTTCAGTACTGCTTTTCATCCTCAATCTGATGGGAAATCTGAGAGACTTATACAGATTCTGGAGGATATGTTGGGTGCTTGTGTTGTGGATTTCAAAGGCAGTTGGGATACTCATCTTCCTTTAGCTGAATTTGCTTATAACAACAGTTTTCAGTCTAGCATAGAAATGGCTCCATATGAGGCTCTTTATGGCAGAAAATGTCGATCTCCTATATGCTGGGATGAAGTGGGAGAAGCTAGACTCTTGGGTCCTAAAATGGTTCAACAATCAGTTGAGAGTGTGAAACTCATTCGAGATAGATTGCGCACAGCTCAGAGTAGACAAAAGAGTTATGCAGATCATCGTAGAAGAGATCTTGAATTCCAGGTAGGTGACTTTGTATTCTTGAAAGTCTCTCCTCGTAGAGGTATAAAAGATTTGGGAAGAAAGGAAAGTTATCTCCTCGTTATATCGGTCCATTTGAGATTCTTGAAAGAGTTGGGAAGTTAGCTTATAGAGTGGCTTTACCACCTTCTTTATCGGGTATTCATGATGTATTCCATGTATCTATGCTTCGCAAGTATATGGCGGATGAGTCACATGTTCTTGAGTATGAGGCTATTCCATTTCAGCCTGATTTGTCTTATGAGGAACAGCCTGTTGAAATTCTTGACTGGAAAGAGCAAGTCTTACGTACCAAAAGGTTCCTATTGTGAAGGTTCTATGGAGAAATCATGAAATTGAAGAGGCTACTTGGGAAACCGAGAAAGAGATGCGAGATAAATACCCGAGCCTATTTGAAAACCTTGGTAAGTAAAATTCGTGGGCGAATTTTCTTTAAGGTGGGGAGGATGTAACGCCTATCCTATTTCTTGTTAAATATTTGACATACTTGTTAAATTCTTGAACTTGCATATTAGGTGCTAGTTTTACTTGGGTTAAATCTTTAACTGTTTAAATAGTTAAGGTGGTTAAATGTCTAGTTTTGACTTTTGGGTCATTTGTGAAAATTTGACTTTAGGGGCCTTTTTGTTAAAAGTGAAACTCGAGGGACCTAAGTGTCATTCTTTGAAACTTGAAAGATAAACTTGCTTGTTTTTTCCTTCTCTGGGTTATTTCTTCCCCAAATCATTTACGTACACTCCCTCTGTTCTAAAAATAAGGATAAGGATATGGGTGATTAGAAATAGAGAATCAATTGACTAGATTAGAGCCAAAAGTTCATTACCCTTCTCCTGTCGTGAGGACTTGTTTATATAGGCACGGGTGAATGAGTCATAGCTTGTTAGAAAATCCCGGATGCCCGTGTTGATGTAGGACTCGCATTCCTGGGATAGACTCCTGATAAGGATGGACGATATCATGTTATTTGGTATAAGAGATATCCTTGTTTAGATAAGGATTCTTCAGTGTCAGAGCTGTAACATAACTCTGTAAGAGGTTTCCCAACGATAATGGGAGGTTTACGATGTAAGTCGGCCCGTCATCTAACTCGGCTCGTCATAGAAGCCAGCTAGGGATTAGGCTTCTCGGACTCGGCCTAGGCAAGGACTGCCTGCTCGGCCTTACTGATGTCGGCCTATAAACATGGGCTTCTCGTGAGCGGGCCTCTCGGTATAGGTCTGTTAGGCATGTGGGCCCAGAGTTCCCTGGTCCCATTTAACCAGGTCGGTTTATGTCGTTCAGAGGCCCCCGATGTAACGCCCATCCTATTTCTTGTTAAATATTTGACATACTTGTTAAATTCTTGAACTTGCATATTAGGTGCTAGTTTTACTTGGGTTAAATCTTTAACTGGTTTAAATAGTTAAGGTGGTTAAATGTCTAGTTTTGACTTTTGGGTCATTTGTGAAAATTTGACTTTAAAAAAAAGGGCCTTTTTGTTAAAAAGTGAAACTCGAGGGACTAAGTGTCATTCTTTGAAACTTGAAAGATAAACTTGCTTGGTTTTCCTCTCTGGGTTTATTTCTTCCCCAAATCATTTACTTAACACTCCCTCTGCTTCTAAAAATGCTAGTGCAATTTTGAAGGAATGACGGAATGAATAAGTTGGATTTTAAACTATGTTAGTGCAATTGTTTGAAGTTGTTAAATTGTTAGTAAAAGTTACTCCTACGCTTGGGACGGACAATTCTAAGCCTGGGAAAGAAAATTGAGTTTGCTGAAAATTGGACCAGGCGCCCGCCCGGTTTGTCACCAGGCGCCCGCCCTTTTGACCAGAAAGTTATGGGTTTTAGGAATTTTAGACAAGCGCCCGCCCGTTCCATGCTAAGCGCCCGCCCGGTCCCCTGTTCCAAACAAAGTGTTTTAAATCCAAATGAGATTGAAAGCTTATCCCTTCTAAGGCATATAGCCTTAGTATAAGATGTCCTAACAAGTATAATTGTACCTTTTGAGGGCATTAGAACTTAGTCTTGAGCACTAATACTTATAGAACTCAAATGAGAACTTAAGTATAAGAGTAGTATCTCTTCTTTATGTCTTAAAAGTGCTATGAACAAGCACTAATGTGTTATACTTGTTGTGAATCCAATGATTGTGCACCTTAGAGGCATTAGCATAAGGTCTTAGACTTGAACATCCTAAGAATAGGATTGGGATTTTGTAAGAGTAAATGTATAACTCTTATACTTGTTTGAATGTCCAAAGATTGGGATATAACTTGAAGTATAAGACATTAAAATCTTGTACGTGACTTGAACATCCAAAGAATTGGATTAAGACTTGAATATAAGATAATAAAATCTTGTACTTGACTTGACTTGACACCAATACATATGTATGGTAGTGAACTAGAAAGTGCTATAAGCAAGCACTTACGTGTATGAGACATGTTCTTGTTGTGTATGTGCAAACATTGCATACATTTGCTTGATACAAGGTGACTTCTTGATTACTTGAAGCATGTTCCTTGTTGAGCTAGTCTTACTTTTGGATTAGTTCTTCTCCCGTAGTTCAAGTAAATATCTACTTGTACATTCTTGTGTGAGTCCAGCTGGTTCTCCTTGCTTGTTCGAAAATATATAGGTTCACGCTTGTCGCGAGAGCTGGGGCTTAAGTGACAATCGGGTCCCTATATATTTCCGCTTGACCCCTTACTACCGCCATAGTAAGGGCATAGCTTCCTTAGTTGGAGCAATAAGCCTGACTTAAGTGAATGCTAAACTCTTGTCTTGAACACCTCGTGAATACTCATGAGTCTTGATATTGGGAATGACACTGGCTACCGGGTCTTCTGATACATACTGATAATCACTGTTATTGATCGTGATTGTCATAATCCAAGCTACGATGTATTCTTGATAAGGATATCTTATAACTTGCTTATTAGCTTTATGTGCTACTTGATGATATCCTTCATATACTTGACTTGATGATACTTGATATATGATTACTGAGTATCTACTTGAATTGCATGATAACATGTCATGTAGTTGCATCTAATAGCTTACTGAGATTTATCTCACCTTTTATTTGTTTAATTGTTTCCCCCCCCCCAGGAAAGGAAGGATAGTGCGCAGTGAGGCTCGACATAGTTGGGAGCTTACTTCGCAGGTCGTGATTATTTTGGGGCTTGTGTCCTTTTACATTTGGTGAGGACGATGTTTTATGGGTTTGTAACTCCTTATTTTGGGGTAGACAGTCTTGTTTAGTTCTTGTTGTCACTAGACATCTTGTATAGTACTCTTAATGCCAGCTTATGTGCTAGGCATGTTTCCGCTGTGTATGTATTAAGTTTGGTTTTAAATTTTCTTGTCTAGAACTCGTGTTGTGAGCTAGTATAGCTCCTTACTCTAGAGTATATATATCATGTCAATTTGTTAAACAGATGTCATTCAGTTTCTTGTTAAGTTTCTTGTTCCTCGTTAGGCACTCCCATCCAGGTTTGAGGTTCTATTAGGGGATCCCGGGACCTGGGGGCGTGTCACCCGAGTTCCTCTCTCGGCATGCCGAGTAGGAACTATGCCCCTTGTACTGGCTCTGTGCTGCATTTATTGTTGATTGGGCAGCCAGCCGCCAAAATCCTTACTTGGATATGCTGATCTCATCATAATTTATTGCAGGAGAAATCATTACTCCTCTTGGAGAGTGGTATACATTAATTGTGCCTCCTTTACTACCAATGTCACGACCCGAACCCGTCTCTATTTTCTAATAATAAATATTTAATTATTTGTTTATGGCTTAATTACTTATTTGAATTATTATTTATTTAAATATTATGTGTGCATTTTATGTTTCATCATAAGCTATGTCTCGCCTTTTTAATTGGGTCATTTGTGATAGTCTAGAGTTTTTGGGTCTTAGTAGTTAGTGGGGAAATTTGGTTAGGGTAGTAGTAGGGGAGGGGTCTAAGTGTAAGTTTTTTTGAAATAATTCTCCCTACTCCCTCTTCTCCTCACTCACCCTATCACCTCTCCCTCATTTCACTCCCAGCAAACTCTCTCTCTCTCTCTCCAATTGGTGGGTAAGCTTTTCTCTCCCTTCTCTCTTCATTTTCTTCCTCTTCCTCTTATTATTTCTCATTTCTCGTATTATGAAACATGTTTAGATCGTCGATAGGATCGTAGAGGGCTAAAAATATTTGAATTCCGTCATCTTTGGGAAATTCCAAGTAAGTTGCTTTTCCCCCATTTTTATTCTAAAGTGTTCATTTCATGTTTATATAATGCTTTAGTTGATACATTTGATGCTGGATTGAGTTTGGAATTTATTTGGAATTTATTTTGGTTTTGGTCAAAAATGGTGCTTGAGATGAATGTTGGGTTTGATTCTTGGTTGGGGTTATTTATGAGGTTGATTAGGTCCCCTTTTCATCCTAGATGTTGTTGTGATTCATTGTGGAACTATTGGAAAGATTTGATTTTGGGCATTTAGGAAATGGTGTATTTTGGGTTGAAAATGAAGAACCCAGCTCTGTTTTCCCGGCAAAGAACCAGGCCGAGCGTCCGCCCGGGTTGGACCAGGCGCCCGCCGCCTACCTTTTTCCAGCGGCCAGACCTTCTGTTGAAATAAGCGCCCGCCTGCCCTTGCCCGCGCCGCGCCCGCCTTGGTCTGGAATGTTGCCTTTTGCTTGTTTAACTTGATTGCTTCCCTAGTTTTAATTTATCTACTCAAATTAACTTAAGTTAACATCGTGGAACAGGTTATTAATTGGAATTGGTTCCCTTGTGAATAAATGTGTTATGAAATTTATTTAAGTACCGTTTTGGGAATGTTGGACATCGTTGATGTGTGGTTTGGATTGGTTTACCTTTGTGGTAATTTATTTGGAGTGGTTCCCTACTTTGGAATCAGTGGTTGTTTAATTAAGCTAGAGTTTATTACTTAGCTTTTATTTGAAAGTCCAGCTGGTTATTTGTGTATCGAGTCAGGCAATGGATAATGCTATAATGGTACAAGCCAAGTCCAGTATAGCATCGCCCATTGGTCCTTCTTTCCTCATCCAGATTGGCCTTGGATGGGATGAGCTAGCTCCTTTTGTGAGTATTCTAGCTAGGCGTTTTGGAGCATGACTTTGTGGCATGGCTCCCGCCCTTTGTGGCACGTTACTTTGTTATTAGTTCCGTACCGGGGGGTTTTCTCTTCAAGCTTTCATGCTACTATGAAGATGTTGATTGTTGATTGTTGAAGTTGCGCAGCGAGCGACCTTTATTTGGTTCTATCAGTTGGGAAACCTTGGCTAATATCCTTTGTTAATTGTTTATTTCCGCTGCTATCTGTTAAATGATAATTGATATGTGCTATGTGATTTATTGTTGATTATTGCATCATAGCATGTCATGTAGTTGCATTAGTAACTTATTGAGATTTATCTCACCCCCTTTTCTTTTGTCTTTGTTTTTCCTTAACCCCCCCCCCAGGTGGAAAGGATTAGACTCGCTGATCACGAGACAGGGCGTCGCGAGGGTTGAGCTTTTGGGGCGAGTTGTTATTGGTGGGTTTACATTATATAAATGTGTAACCTTTTTGGGAATAGTTGTACCAAACTTGACGTCGTTAGAATTTGTATATTTTATTATTTTGGGTGTGAGCTTGTGGAGCTTACACTAGTTTGTATTTTGTTGTTTAAGTTGGATTTCAAACTTTGCGTTATCATCTTTTGGTATAAAAGGAAATTTTTATCTTCATTATTTTAGAGTTTATTGTTTAAGTCGACGTCCAGCTCGCGTACTCCGGGCCCACGGGGTCGTGGTCGCGACAGTTGGTATCAGAGCTATGGTTTAGCTCTAAGTATAAGTCTAGGTGGACTAGTATGACCTAGGAGGGTAGTTGTGTTCGGAGTGAGTAACGGTTGATGTTTTATGCAGGTAATTGTTTCCAATGGCTAGAAGAAGAACAGGTGAAGGTTCTAGTGGGGCTCAGAATCAGAATGATCTTCGGGAAGAGAACCGTGCCATGTTCCAAGGCATGTTTGAGGCGGCCATGAAGGCTATTCATGACCAAGGGCCAAGAGAGGAGCATGTGCCACCTCCACGTTACGGGTTGGAGCAGTTTCTGAAATTAAAACCAAGAGAGTTTGACGGTGAGCCCGATGTGAAGAAGGCCGAACTATGGATTGAGTCTATGGAGAAAATTTATGATGTGTTTGGGTGCACGGACGAGGATAGGGTCCGGTTCGCGGCTTATAAGCTCTTGGGTGCCGCCGAGCATTGGTGGAAAGGAGTTAAAGCTAGTTGGGATGACACTCACACCGTGTATGCATGGGAATTGTTTGTGCTGAAGTTCAAAGAGCATTTTATTCCGGTAGTGGATCAGAACCGAAAGGAGATCGAGCTTCTCAACTTGGAGCAAGGTTTGTTGTCTATAGCTCAATACTCGGCTAAGTTCACAGAATTAGCCCGGTATTGTGACTATCTTGTGAGGACCGAAGAACAGAAAGCTATGAGATTTATTTGGGGTTTGAAGACTTCTATTCGGACTCAACTTATAGCCCAGAGGATTGTGACATTCCAGGATGCGGTAGACCGTGCATATTTAATCGAGCAAGACATAGAGGAGCATAAGAAGAAGGTCGAGGTGACTAACACTAGCAAGCAAGGAGGACAGAGCAAGTCACAACCAAGGATTGATAACCGAGGTAACTTTGGGGGACAATCTCAGTCCCGAGGGCAACCAATCCCAAGGAACCCGGGTACTACTTCCGGGAACCAAGGGAACCAAAATAGGAGACTTTGTTCCTATTGCCAAAAGGAAGGTCATTCAGAGGACCGGTGTTGGAAGAAACAGGGGAAATGTATTAACTGTGGGCAGTTAGGGCATTTGTGAAGGATTGCCCGAGATTCAGAGGTCAACCGACTGGGGTAGGAGCTGGTGCTCCATAGGGTCAGAAAAGAGATGTTACGGGGAAGCCCAAGGTCCAAGGAAGGGTATTTGCCATGAATCAACAACAAGCTACCAATGATCCTTCTGTTATTGGAGGTATTGTTTCTGTGTTTAATGTGAGCGCCCGAGCGTTAGTAGATCCAGGATCATCTCATTCATACATTTCTGTGCAATTTGCTTCTTTACTAAATGTTGCATCTGAGTCTTTGCCCTATGTGTTAGAGGTGTCAACTCCTATGGGAGAATGTTTGGTGACCGATAGAGAATTTCGTGATTGTGATGTGCTTATATGTGGTCGTGTCTTGTGTGCGGACTTGGTAGTCCTTCCGATTCAAGACTTTGATGTTATTTTGGGTATGGATTGGTTGAGCAAGTTTCATGCCTCTGTTGATTATCGTAGGAAAGTTGTTACTTTTTCTATTCCCAATGTGCCTAAATTTACTTTTGAGGCTATGCCTTTTGGTAGAAATTTCCGTATCATTTCTTATGTGAAAGCTAGGAGATTATTGCACCGTGGTTGTGAGGGGTACTTGGCTAGTGTGCTTGATACTAGGAAAGAATCCCCTAGTTTGGAGAGTGTTCGGGTAGTTAGAGAATTTCCCGATGTTTTCTCTTCTGAATATAATATGCCTCCAGATCGTGAAATAGAGTTTTGTATAGACCTTTTGCCGGGTACAGCTCCGATTTCGAAGGCACCGTATAGGTTGGCTCCTGCAGAGTTGAAGGAATTAAAGGTTCAGTTGCAAGAGTTGCTTGATCGAGGGTTTATCCGCCCTAGTGTTTCCCCGTGGGGAGCACCGGTTTTGTTTGTGCGGAAGAAAGACGGTTCCTTGAGATTGTGTATCGATTACCAAAAGTTGAATCAGGTTACAGTGAAGAACAAGTATCCTCTACCTCACATTGATGATTTGTTTGATCAGCTTTAAGGGTCCGTAGTGTTTTCTAAACTTGATTTGAGGAGTGGGTACCATCAGTTAAAGATTCGATCGGAAGATATTCCGAAGACTTCTTTCCGCACTCGCTATGGTCATTACGAATTCTTGGTTATGCCGTTTGGGTTGACTAACGCGCCTGCCGTGTTTATGGATTTGATGAACCGGGTTTTCCATCCTTATCTTGATTCGTTTGTGGTGGTCTTCATCGACGACATTCTTGTCTACTCTAAATCTCGAGAGGAGCACGAGCAACACTTGAGGACAGTTTTATCCATTCTTGCGAGGGAGCAGTTGTTTGCGAAGTTTAGTAAATGCGAATTTTGGCTCGAGAAGGTTTCATTTCTGGGCCATGTTATTTCTAAAGATGGGATTTCTGTGGATCCTTCGAAGATAGAAGCCATAGTGGATTGGAAGAGACCCGAGTTAGTGACCGAGATCAGAAGTTTTCTGGGTTTAGCCGGGTATTACAGAAGATTTATAGAAGGGTTTTCGAGGATTGCTACTCCGATGACTCAGTTGACCCGGAAGGATGTACCGTTTGTGTGGAGTGAAAAATGTCAAAGTAGCTTCGATGAATTAAAGAAGAGATTAACTACGGCTCTTATTCTTGCGTTACCAAATGGAAATGACGACTTAGTGATTTACAGTGATGCTTCGAAAGAGGGTTTGGGTTGTGTTTGATGCAGAATGGGAAAGTAATTGCGTATGCTTCGAGGAAGTTGACCCCTAGTGAACAGAATTACCCTACCCATGATATGGAGTTGGCTGCGATAGTCCTTGCGTTGCATAAGTGGAAGCATTACCTATATGGAGCGAAGTTTGAGATTTTTACCGATCACAAGAGTTTGAAATACCTCTTCTCTCAAAAGGAATTGAATAACCGTCAGCGTAGGTGGATGGAGCTTTTAAAAGATTATGATTGCACCATTTCGTACCATCCGGGCAAAGCTAATGTGGTAGCTGATGCGATCAGTCGGAAGTCTTATGTGGCATCAATGATGATTCGTGAATGGAAAATGCTTGAGAATGTTCGAGATTGGTGTCCTCGCGAATCGAGACGTGGGGTGATTTTTGCGAATATTAGGGTATCTCCGACCCTAATTCATCAAATAAAAGATACTCAGAAGGATGACCCAGAGTTGAAGAAGATTATGGATAATGCTCGGGATAGACAGTATGTGGACTTCCAGCTTGACTCCAAGGGAGTGTTGACTTACCGTAGCAGATTGTGTGTGCCGGATATTGGTGGGATTAAACAGCGAGTCCTTGATGAGGGTCACAAATCCCGGTATACCATTTATCCCGGGAGTACGAAGATGTATCAGGATTTGAAACAACAATTTTGGTGGATTAACATGAAGAGGGAAATTACGGATTATGTATCGAAGTGTTTGACCTGTCAACAAGTTAAAGCAGAGCATCAGAGGCCCGCAGGTTTACTTCAGCCTCTTGAGATACCCGAGTGGAAGTGGGAACACATTACGATGGATTTTTGTAACGGGACTACCCAGGACTCGAAGGAGGTTCAATTCAGTTTGGGTGACGTCGTCGTGACAGGTTGACTAAATCTTCTCATTTCTTACCCATTGACATTTCCTTTTCGATGGAGAAACTTGCGAATTTGTATATTCATGAGATTGTCAGATTACATGGTGTTCCAGTTAGTATTGTGTCAGACAGAGATCCCAGGTTTACATCCCGATTTTGGCAAGCGTTACAGAAGGCTTTTGGGTACCGATTTGAGGTTTAGCACAGCATTTCATCCTCAGACCGACGGTCAGTCTGAGAGAACCATCCAGATTCTAGAGATATGTTACGGGCTTGCACAGTTGACTTTCCAGATTCGTGGGACACACATCTACCGCTTGCAGAGTTCGCCTACAATAATAGTTATCAGTCGAGTATTCAGATGGCACCGTATGAGCTTTGTGTGGGAGGAAATGTCGGTCTCCTATTTGTTGGGACGAGGTTGGGGAAGCAAAACTTTGGGGTGTTGACATGGTTCAGGACTCGGTGGAAAAGGTTAAAATTATTTGGGATCGATTGAAGACGGCCCAGAGTC
>JAOWBW010002940.1:0-47100 GCA_026119855.1 Campanula takesimana | reverse complement strand
TGAGTTTGGGAGAGATAGAGAGGCGCTTAGGATGCTCGTAAGATGTGGGAATGTAGAGAGAGAGAGAGAGAGAGAGAGAGAGGGGTGTGGAAATGGGGAAAGCTGAAGAGTATGGCCAACAACCGAAAGGTTACAGTGGCCCACTTATGTCGGATCTGGGCTGGCCCACAAATCAGAATCAGGATCTACTACGAAGCTAGTATTTTGTTTCATTACTCATTACTAGGGGTAACCCGTGCTATGCAAGGTAACTAATTACTAATTTTATTATATTTTATTTGTTTATATTTTATTTATATAATATTAGTTAGTCATTAATCATAATAGTTGTATAATTTTTTAACTATAATAATTAACTATTGATAGTTAATATAATTATTAAATAAATAGTTAACTAATATAGTAACTAATACTTATAATAGTAATAGTTACTATAATAAGTAACTATAATAATAGTTAATTATATACTTATAATAGTAATAGTTAACATATATAGTAACTATTATGATTAAATAATATAATTAATAGTAATAGTTAATATATATTGTAAAAATTATGATTAACTAATACTATTATTAATAATAATTAACTTATATAGTAACTATTATAGTTAACAATTATATTTAAATATTATAATTAACTAATACTATTAATAGTATTAGTTAGTTATTAATAGTTAAATATTACTCCCTCCGTGTCTCCGAGTAAGAGTCTTATCTCCCATTTGCACGGAAATTTAGAAATGATAGAAGTAAAGTAAATGTTGTGAGTGTAAAAGTAAATTAAGAGAGAGAATGAGTGAGAGTGAATAATAAGTTGATTGATTTTGTGAGTATAAAAGTAAAGTAGGAGAGAGAATGACTGAGATGAATTGTAAAAATTCTTTGTCATTTTAGGAAAAAGACTTTTACTCTGTGACGTATCAAAATAGAAAGTATGACTCTTACTCTGGGATGTAGGTAGTAATAGTTAACTATAATAGTTAACTATTACTATTATAAGTATTAGTTACTATAGTAGTTAACTATATTAGTTACCTATTATAGTACATATTACTATTATAAGTATTAGTTACTATATTAGTTAACTATAATAGTTACTTATTATAGTAACTATTACTATTATAAGTATATAATTAACTATTATTATAGTTACTTATTATAGTAACTATTACTATTATAAGTATTAGTTACTATAGTAGTTAACTATATTATTTACCTATTACAGTAACTATTACTATTATAAATATTAGTTACTATAATAGTTAACTATAATAGTTACTTATTATAGTAACTATTACTATTATAAGTATTAGTTACTATAGTAGTTAACTATATTAGTTACCTATTATAGTAACTATTACTATTATAAGTATTAGTTAACTATTGTATTTAACTATAATAGTTAACTTACTATTAATAGTAATAGTTAACTTGTATATTAACTATTATAGTTAAGTAATACTATTACTTGTATATTAACTATTATAGTTAAGTGATACTATTAATAGTAATAGTTAACTTGTATAGTAACTATTATAGTTAACTATTACTATTAATAGTAATAGTTAACTCATATCATAACTATTATTATGAGCTAATAGTATTAGCTAATAATGAGAATATCAAAAGTCACACACTTTTAGGATAGTGATGATGTGGCATCACGAAATGCAAGATTCTTCCATGATTTGTCCACGTGGCATCACCACATCTCTCTTCACCAACTTTAATATATATATAATATAGATTTCAACCTAACTAGTAATTTAGCACGTGCTTCGCACGGTAATGGATTGAGAGCACGTAAAGGAATGGGATGATAAAGATCAGTAAACTACTTTTCTTAAATATTGAGTTCAAAATGAAAGTGAGATACGCCTAAACAAATGACAATTTTACCCATGTCTTTGAGAAGTTATCTATTTGAATTTCAGTATAAAAAAAATTGGGGTTGACTTGCAAGCCAATAACATTGAAGCATGAAGAGAGTGGTTGTTTTCCTTTTAAAAATGAAATATCTAAGCATCCAAAAGTTAAAAAAAAAATGGTTGTTTTCATAGCGCTAAAATGAATCAAACTAGTACCCACAACATATAATAGTGAGCAATTGCGATAAGTTCTCAGATGTTACGTGAACAACTAGAAGTTCTCAGTTCACATCTGAGAAGGCTGCCAGCTCCGTTTGGCGACCAATAAGTGAGAACATCTTAGTTGTTCTCGATTGTCAATTGAGAAGACGATTAACTTCGGTCAGCGATCAACAACAGATAACTTTTTTATTGTTCTCAATTGTCAACTGAGAAGTGTGTCGACTAGTGACCAAACTCAATCAACATCGGGAGTTGACCAACACTGGACAAGGACCAATAACTTATAACATCTGAACAAATGAGAACGTCTTAGTTGATCTCCATTGTCAACTAAGAAGGCGACCACTCCGGTGACCAACAAATCCGACCGGTGACCAACTCTGGTAACCAATAACTAAGAACTGCTCATAAGTTTTCATTTATTCACTAATCTTAGTTGCTCCCACTTACCAACTAACGAGGCAACCAACTTCAATCAGCTACTAACTCAGCCGAGAAACAATTGAGAACGTCTCAAAAGTTCTCAGTTGTCAACCAACAAGGCGAACAACTTTGGCTGGTGACAACCAACTGAAAAGTTCACAGTTGTCCCAAGAAACAACTGAGAAGTTCACAGTTGTTTTAAGAGACAATTGAGAAGTACGCGACAAACAACTGAGAAATTCATAGTTGACCTAATAAACAACTGAGAAGATCACAATTGTTCCAAGAAACAATTGAAAAGTCGGCAACCAGCAACTGAGAACTTCTTAATTGTTCATAGTTCTTCGACCATCCTACACCTCCTCGTCAACCAAAAACTGAAAACTTCTCAATTACCCAGTTGTTCACTAAACACAATTAAAAAAAATCTCAAGTGTTTATGTTGTCACTTAATACAAAAATATGCAAAGCATACTCTCATGAAAAAAGGGAATGTATAACACCCACCACATCTTCACGGGTCAAAGCAAGATATAACCTAAAATGGCTTTTGAAAATTTAATAATTGAATATGAATGAATGGTCTTTACATTCCCATTAAATTATACTCTCTCCGTCCCAGCTCACTTGAGACTTATTTCAATTTTGGTCCGTCCCAGTTCACTTGAGACCTCCCAAAATAGCCAACTTTTAATAATTTTATATTGAATCTACCTCACCACTCATTCTCTCTCTTCATTTTCTACCACTCAATGTATTCAACCAACACTACTATTCACCCACTCATTCGCTCTCTTCATTTTCTACCACACATTTTCTTTATTTTATTCTTTTTCCTTAGTTATTGTGCCCACCTCTTAAGTCTCAAGTGAGGTGGGACGGAGAGAGTATATCATTAGCAGAAACCCAAATCAATTTGTACAAAAATATGAAAAGCATATCATGGAAAAGGGCTAATTGCAATTCGGCTACCTGAGTTTTACAAGTTGTTGCAATTGGTTATCGAATATGTAAATGTTCAATTCCTAAGTTTGTAATTTCTTGCAATGTGATATAAAAATGGATGAGGTGTTAAAAAAAAAAACTAATGGAATTACGTCCATGTGCCACGCACATGTCATTTTAAGGGGTATTATAATCTTTATGCAGGGCGTGTGATTTGTATTAACAAATACTAACGAAGTTGACCAAATTTCTTTCCAAATAAGCCTTATATGGAAGAAAACTTAATGATATATAAAACTCTGTTAACCATCACCAACACCATCTTTATCATTGTAACACCACCACCACTGTTACAACCACTATGGCTGCCACCCCTCACCACCATACTATCAACATTTCACCACCATCTATACAATTACACACTGACAAAAAACACACACACATGAACACATAGATCTTTACAGATCTGCAATTTCACACACGAACACATACGCATACAAACTCACCAAATTACACATGTCTGTAGATCAAAACACATACACACACACACACTAATATACCATGGAAATAATTCAATAGATGGAGAGAGAGCGAAATTGGAGAGAGAGAGAACAACATTGGGGAAGGGGATCAGAGATAGGGAGAGGGATGAAATTGGGGCGTTTTATTTCATTGATTGTCATAGATGGAGGGAGAAATGAAATCTGGGCCTAAGAAGATAAGAGAAAGGGGGTCGGAGATGGGGAGAGGAGGGAAGGGAGTCGGACTATCGGAGAAGGGGAGATGGGGAAGAGCACCGAAGATGAGGGAGGGGACGATCTGTATTTAGGGAGAGAAGAAGGGGAAAACGAAGGCGAGAGGGAGTGCGAGCTTGGGGTACAGAGAAGAGGGGCTGAAGTGGCAGCGACTGTCAGATAGTGGGTAGTGGGTGAGTCCAAATCTCCTGTGCCCTTCCATGTGCCCCTCCCTGTGCCCCTCTAATCTCAACCGTTTATGTTGATATTATCCAAGCATATAAACGGTCCAGATTAGAGGGGCACAGGGAGGGGCACATGGAGGGGCACAGGAGATCTGGACTCGTAGTGGGTGGCGTTGAACATTGCGGAAGGGAGAAGGGGAGCCGAGAGAGAGAGAAGGGGGAGAAAGGATAGACGAAAGGTTTATGGGTTTTTTTTTTTTTTTACTTTGCATTTGCATTAAATGTCCTTTTTACCTACTCAGTGCTTAGCAAAATGACATATATGCGTTTTTAAACCCCATACATTTTTTTGACATTGCAACAATACAAACTTAGGAATCAGATTTGAATATTTACATATTCGATAATCAATTGCAACATCTTGTAAAACTCAGGTAACCAAATTGCAATTAACCCCATGAAAAAAAAAAGAGTCTTTTGGGATATGAAAAAAAAAAGAGTCTTTTGGGATAATATTGAATGATTGGGGTCTTTGTACAAACCAACACTTCATCACACATTATTTTAGGCTAGACTGGTAGGTATATCAGTTACATTTTGCTTATACTATGTACCAACCAAGTTTAACTTATACATAAATTATGTCCCATTACCAACCAACTAAGTTGGTATACCAACTTAGTTGGTACGGTTGGTACTCGGTTGGTACGGTTAGTACTGGCCTATACCAAATGTAGAATGTATGTAAAATAAAAAAACAAAAAAAAAACAACAACTTGATAGTAGTCTTTCAACAGGCAAATTGACATCCGTTAGGTATTCTTGTACTTGTATTGAGTTGTTACATGTTGTTATGTAAACGCCACAAAGAAATATTAACATGCATACCTTGTTGAGATATGAATCAAGGCATGAAATCCGTCGATGAGACATTATCACCTGAGAGAGAAAGAAACAAGTACTCCCTCCGCCCCAGCACAAGTGACACTTATTTCATTTTCGGTCTGTCCACTACAAGTGACACTACCCAAAATGAAAAATTTTAATATATTTATATTCAACCAACTGCACCATTTAAACCAACTCATTCTCTCTTCATTTCTACTACTCAATTTATTCAACCTACACTACTATTTACCCCACTCATTTTATCTCTTCATTTTCTACCACACTTATCTACATTTTTCTTAATCTCCGTGTCCCAAAAGTTGGTGTCAATTGTGCCGGGACGAAGGGAGTGTATAAGAACAAGAGAGTTTTTTTGTGTAAACTACTAGATTAAAAAAATCATGGAGAAGTGTAACTATATATATTCTTTTAAAAACATGTTAAATTTGTTCATTCAAGCCACTGAATGGTCTCATATATGAAAAGCCAAATATTTATAAACATACAAATTATCTTTGAAAGATATTTTGCATTCAACTTTATTTCGGGAATAGAATAGGGATAGAATATTGAAAGATACATTATTTTTTAATACATAATAGTATTTTTAATATTATTAAAAATTACAATTGGTACTTGGGTATACCAACCAACATCAAATATCAGTACCGTGTACCAACCAATTATGCATAATTAGTACGGTAGTACCTACCGAAAATATCGGTATACAGATTGGCCGTACCAATTATAATTAGTACGGTTGGTACACGAGTTGGTTGGTACAAATTCATAAATTTTGCCGGCCCTCATTATTTTGACATTTTATCTCTGAGTAAACCGCTTATTTGACATACGTACTATGTCAAGAATATCACTTTAACCTCTGTACTATCTAAACAACAAAAAGAAACTGCGTACTATTGATTAATTAGCAAAATTAACCAAAATAGTTAATAAATGTAATGGACGTTAATAGGCGTTAGAAATTTAACAAACTGAATAATTGTTTCAGCCCTAATCTATGCATTTGTTTCCATTTTCACCCTAAAAACTTACTATTTTTCATTTAAGTCACCTGCACCATTATTGTTAGGAACCTCTGTTGTCAAAATAACTTTCTTTTTTTTCTTTCTAATTAAACAATTACAAATTTATTTAAAAAAAAAAAAGTATTAGTCAACTCCCAATTATTGATTCAAACTTCATGAACAAGCTGTCAACTTTATACCACCACCTCCGCCACGACTCACGTCCGCCACAATCACCCACCACCGCCGTCAACATCAACACCGTCGCCACCACCCAACACCGTCACCACCATAAACCATCGTTCCATCATCGCCTCAATTACAATCCACCCACAACCAGAAGAAACCCACATCCATTTCTAGCCACCGTCAAACACAATTTGAGAAAATGCAAATCTGGACAAACATATTTTAACAAAATTACAATGATCCACCTCCATTTCTCATACTGGGAGTTGAAATCACAAAAAGGGAAGAAGTAAGAAGACCCCCAATAGTAGATCTCCCCAGAAATAATCTAGATCTGGCCGGAGATACTGTGTCTGAATAACATCAAACAGGGAAGAAGCCGATGAGGATGAAAATCTGGAGCGTCGAGAAAGCCGGATCCGAAAACCGGTCGAAATGTTGACGTCGGACTGAACACCGGTCAGAATGAGGACGCCGGATTTGGAACGGAAGGTGTACTGTAGGGAGGTAGATCGGAAATGAAGAAATTGGCCGGTCTAAGATGATGAATTGGAGGCGAGGCACCTGTTGTCGGCTTCAATTGGCTCGGACATTGTAGATCTGAATAGAGAGAGGACGGAGATTCTCAGATCTGATGGCCGGAGCGTGGACAAAGGCGGAGGCGGAGAGATCTGGGAAGAGAGAGGGATCGAGCTTGTGTGAACAACGAGGAGCCGTTGTCGCCGGAGGAAGACGCAGTCGGAGGGAGGATGAGTACCGTCGGCGTGAGGGTGCCGGAGACGTGACCGGTGACGGAATGGAAGGAGAGAGAGAACAGGTATGTTGTGAATGAGGGGAGGGGAGGGGAGGGTTTTGTCTGATGGGTGAGGGTAGTTTTGTAAAATAGGAAGCATATAGTGGATGAGGGGAGTGTTTGTAAATTTTATACTCCCTCCGTCCCAGAAAGATAGTCCACCTTTTTTTCATTGTTTCATTATGGGGGCAAATTGTAAATATTGATAGTAATATCCGTTAAATTTTTAACACTCATTAATGTTCATTAACACTCATTAACTATTTTGGTTACTTTTGCTTATTAATCAATAGTACACAGCTTACTTTTGTTGTTTCAATAGTACAGAGGTAAAAGTGAAAAAACTGGATAGTACGGATGACAAATATGCAGTAAATTCTTTTATCTCTTTAACCGAACCCTGTGATTCCCTACCTCCACACCAAACCCCAACACAAAAGAGATAAATACATAATCCAATCCTTCTTTGCTTTTGCAACCAAAATGGAGAGAGACTAACGTGAGATGGGCCCCAACATTTATCTAGAGAAGAAGCATTAATAGCCGGAGTTGATTCGCAACAAAGATGGCAAGCGGACAAGCTGGGGTCGAAATTACATTTGTGGTAATCCATTTTTTGTTGTACTATACTCCCTCCGTCCCATTTGAGAAATGGTCATCTCTTTTTATACTTTTATATTCAATCTATCTCATCCACTCATTCTCTCTTTTCATTTTCCACCACACAATTTACCTACTACTAGCTTGCATGGATAGCCCAAAGGCCCACTTAGCTTGGAAGCCCAAGTCCAAACTTGATTGGAACCTTCTTAGATGAGCTATATTAAATACTCTCATCTTTTTCATTTTCCAACCAATGTGGGATAATGGCTTTCCACATTTCCAACTCTTCATAAACCCATTATAGTTGCACACTTTCAACAATTAAATTCTCATTCACCCGAAATTGGTTTTGAGAAAATAAATACATCACGTTAATCTACTCCGAATGTAGATTACTAATTTGCAACTAATTTCCATTTTTATTAAATGTAACTAATAACAAAACTTGGTCAAACCAATATTCCTAACCAATTTCCAACACATCTTAAGTCTTAAGTGAGTTGGGACGGAGGGAGTATGCAGTAATGAAAATATCCTCCCGTCCTTGTGATAGTTTGGCTTAGGAGGGAAGACTTTTTTGGCTTTTTTTTCTCACGCTCCAATATTGTTTCCCTCCTTTCCTTTCTCGCAATAATATCCTTTTCTATCCAAAAGGCTTAAAAAATGTTTGCTTTTTATTCTTCCATGTGCCTTATCTAACATTTGAAGGACAATGCCTTACTTATTTGTATCCTATTTGTACTGTACCAATCGATTTCACGTCACTTATTAAAGGACATTCACTATGTTAGTATCCGAGTAGCTTGTAAAAAGCTTCTATAAGGAGAGGTACAGGTTTGATCTCTCGCTAGTTAAAAAAAAAAAATCACATAATTTTGAATGCACGAAAAAGGTAAACATGACTGAACGGTATAAATCGAGCATGATCATGGGTCGGGTCATACCCAGACAAGGCCCACTAGGACCAAGGAAGGGCCACCAAACCTTAGACCTACAAGAAGACTTCCACGACATGGGAAATGGGTCAAGCCCACCATGCCCGGTTCACCACTTCCTCGGCATGCCCACTTGCCGGAGACCAAGTCTCAAGTACCATGGCTACCTTCCTCAGCCTTTCTTAGGCCGACCACAAGGAATCGTAGACCGACCAAGGCCTCGTGCCTTGTGTGACTTGGTCAGCACTCAACATTATGCAGAATCTAATCCAGATAAGGAATGCACATACAGAGTCCATGATCTGCTCCAACAAAGAAATACATACGAACAAGGAGACACTCTCCCGTATGAAAACTAAGGAATGGAGATTTGGATGAGATTCTACTCCCCTAAATCCAATCATAACCTTCCTATAGTTCCTAACTTCTTTTCCAAGCAAGGAAACTATTCATATGCACTATACATACATGCCCTAGTCCAAATAATATGGGTAACGCATTCTTTGATTCTCATTGTCAATTGATTTGCTCTCTTTCACATCCAGATTCTTACTCTCACGCTGGATGGCCTTTACCGGTGAAGCCCTGACTAGTTTATGTATGTTCAATCTATTTCAGGCCATTTAAAAAGATTCTATCATTTACTGATAATTCAAAATTAGCTTAATTTGATTCAACTCAATGTCTAGTCAGTTGAAAAAAGGAACAACTTTGTCAAAGAATTTTTTTTTTTTAAAAAAAGAAAAGGAATTCATTTGACCGGTTTGGTTTGGGTTTACATTTTTTTCTTTATGTTGAAACATGGCCTACATTCTCTGTAGTCAACTTGTTTCTTTTCCTTGTTACCCTTTCAGACCTCTTCCTCTGATGGCTGCCGCAAAGTGCGGGGATTCTTCAATAAAATAAAATAGTCTTTTTAAAACAAAAAAACAAATAATAGGTGGGAAAGAACTCCGAATTATTCCCCTTTGATTTTGATTGTTAAATCTGATAAATCACTGATACATACTTGTAGTTATCTTAAAAGAACTTGTGGACACTAGAAAAAGAAGAATTCTTGTGTGAGACGGTCTCACACATGAGACGGATCTTGACAAGAGAGAAAATGGGCTTGCCCCGCCCCACCCATAGGGGGCAAACCATTTAATCTCTAAAGGAGATCCATCTCACGTGTGAGACCGTCTCGTACAAGTTTTTGTCCTAGATTGATCACGTACTTGATACTTGATACTAAATTGTAAAAAAAAAAAAAAAATGTAAATGTCAGGAATCGAGTTGCAAAGTTTCACAAAAAAATAATAATATGCGGACGTTAAGATTCAGGTTGCAACCTTTTCAACTTTGGAAGCCAAATCATAAAAGTGAGCAAAACACACGTAAATAAAATGCAATTTACCAAAAAGAAAAACGCTCATCGAGATGTTAATCTCAACTGGTGAATGTCTGTAATTGCGATCGATAGCTGTAGCGAAAAAGCTAACTTCACATGTTGAGGAAAGTGGGGACTTATTTGTGATCAATCCAAAAGGGAAAAGAAAAGGAAAAAAAGGACACTTGCTCATGCCAAGGGGAGAGTAATACTCTGTTTCATTTTCTGCAACAAAACAAAAGGTTGAAAAGGATAGTGAACTGACTACACACGAGGAGGAGGGTCTTCGTCTTAGATTGATCACGTACTTGATACTTGGTCGTTAGCGTATAATATAAGGTAATTTGAAGGTAAGATTCATTTTATCACATTGAGTATTAGACGTTGAATGTTGAGCGAGACTCTTATTCGTTGAATGTTGAGCGAGACTCTTATTCGTTAAGCAAGGATTTTGATTCTCAATCATTATTAAAGTAGTACCCTGTCTCAAACTAATTTTAAAGGGACATATGAAAATCTCTACGTTTAATACAATTTAGAGGCATATGTAATCCTCATTCTAAACATTCAGTTTTGCAATTATAATGAGATTAGTGAAAAAAATAGTAAAAAAAACAATTAGAAACAAAGTCATGTCCATCAAAAACATTCATTTTGATTTTGAGACAGAACTTTCTTAAAAATGGACATTTAATTAGGGATAGATGAAGTAGTATTTATGGTTGGTGGTGTATCAATAACAAGTTTAAAAAAACGATAAGAAGGTCATTTCAGAACAAATGGAGTAATTCATATGTTAAACCTAAACCTAAACCAAGCCGGTTAACATTTCGCATCGGGGTCGTGTGTAAACAGGTTGAAATGTTAGGCACCTCTCAAATAGTAAATGTCAATGGAGATGGGGGAAGGGGAAGGTCCACACGGCAAAGACATGAAAAATAAGATCAAAGTCTCTGCATTCTCATTCTTACATATACAGTATATGCCTGGATTGCACTAGCTTCATATTTGATACCAGCTCACTATTATCATTCAGAATCAATCCGCCTCCTCATTTTAAGTCCAACGTACTCACACGACATGCTAGCTGGAATGGGAGGAAAAGATAATCAAGTGCACAAATTCAATCTTGCAACAACAAACAAGTCTTTTATTATGACCATAACAAGGTTCTTAGTGTTTTCATTACTGATGACGAAGACCTCTACGATTTTCATCTTAACCCGTCTCAAAGGCTAGCTACACTCCCCTATGGGTCAAGCTAATCGTTTCTATGTGCAACATACACCTAAGGATTAAATTATACTCCCTCCGTCCCATAAAGACATTTGACTAATCAAGCTTTTTATACCAAACATAGTTTTCTTGACATGATTGTTTTTAATAAATCGCAATTATTATGGAGGTTTATCAAGAAGCTTTGTTGGTGTTGTTCTTCTAAGATACGGTTCTTTTTTTACAACTTTCTTGGACAAACAAAAATGAAAAATAGGAACATCGCTCTAGGACGGAGGGGGTAGTACTAAACAATACAACATATTTAATCCTAGGTGACAAGAATGTAAACCACCGAAGAAGGATTAAGCCAAATTCAAATATTAAGTACTTCATGTGTGCAAATTTAATTGAGGTAGCCAAAAGTAACTTAACAATGCAACATATTTGGTACAGTAAAAATTTAATTCCAATCTGGTGGCAAGAATTTAGGGAGATAGAATCTAAGTTGTCAGGCCAACAAGATTACATTTGCACTAATTTATGTAAAAATGATTGCCACCTCATTGAACTAGACAAGTCTTTGATTGGCTAACCTGGAATTTAAGGCTATATGATAGCTAGCTAACTCAGTCAACCATCTTGGTAATGTTTACTTTGTCTGTCAATTTTACTTCAGGACCTGTAATCAGAATTCCAAAAAATCTATCAGTTACTAGATAAAAGACTTTGGTACTTATTGTTGCAACCGAGTGTTCTACGAATATAAAATATCTTGAATTTTCTACGGGCTTCATAAAAAATAAAAAAAAATCATACCCATCAGCGTCTTGCATTCTCGAGAAGAGGCAGATTGACTTGCATGTGTTCACTTGATATGTACAACACAAGTAATCTATTGAATTAATACTTTGCGTCCTCAATCATCTTCATCCTCATCTTTACTGTCTTTTTGAGTGTGTTTCTGAGCATTATACATTTCAGCCACCTGATAAAAAATTGGTCCAAGCAATTTTTAACCAGAAACAAGGGCGGTAACTCGATAAAAATAAAAAATTAAGGGATCATTTGTTACCATTTCAGAAGAAGAAGCTTCCTCTGGAGGCTTGTCTTCTCGAACGCGAACTAAACGTGGAAACCGAAGAGAAATGCCCTTTAACATAAATTAGAAATGTGATTAGGGAAATGCAGTATGAATCTACATTATGAGTGTAAACAACCAATACAAAACCCCATGTATCTTTACAAATTTGGCTTGAAATTAAAAAGAAGAGTGATTCAATTTAGAAGTGTAACATGAAAAAATGTCCGTAGTATGAGATTGTAAAACCAGTAAACAAGAAGTTTACATGAATCCACAGAAAGAAGGGTAATATCTAAAGCTGGGCTGCTGACAAGTGTCCACTGAATGAGATTGTGTGATGGACAAGTAAGAAATTTGCTCGACTTCACAAAAAAGCAGTGGTAAAATCCAAAACTCAGCCTCTGACAAAACAATCAGTTCAACATTTAGAAACAAGACTAACAGGAAGATAAAATTTGGCTCGTTCAGATTGCGGACTGCACGTGATAGAAGCATCATGAAAAAGTGAAAAAGTTAATAAATTGTTACTCGTTGGGACCTAAATGAATTTCCATTTTTAGTGAATTTACTAATTCCAATCCTCCCTTTTACAGTACGAGTATCATGTTGACATGTTCTATTTAACACTTGCACCATTATGTCTTATAGTAATATCATTATGGATATTAATGTAAACATGCTACTAAATCTACTTGAATGTCAAATTACTCAAATCTCCCTCGAAGGACAAAGTGGAGATTCATCAAGGGACAGAGGAAGTAGCTAGCAAAAGAATATATTGACCTTATTAGAATCCACCGCACCAATAGCAGCACGATAAACTGGGCTGATGGTCAAATCAGCAGCTTTCACCTCCCAAACCTGAATGCAAACAACACATTGCAGCACTTACATTTGTAAGAATGAAAATAAACAATCATTTTTGATTCATCTAAGTCCAATAAGACAAAAAAATGAAGTAATTTAGGAACAAACATCTATTTGCCCCCTGTAAATTTTCCAAAACCATAAATAAACAATCAGCTTCCCACGTAGAATCTCAAATGTAGTTCAATTACGCTAGTTATGAGACTCCACTAACGCAATGAACAAAAGAGCAGTACTCACTTTTGTCCAAAAAAAAAAACGAGGGTAAAAAAAGAAGCACTATGATGAAGATGGGAACGGAATGCAAGGGTCAGAATACCATTCGGTATGAACAAGAGCACCTCTCAATTCACTTTCAGGAACATGGGAGAGCCAGAAATAGTAACAAAGAGGTTAATAGACGGGGATTCCATCTATAGCAATGCAGAATAATAGACCCAATGTAAAAAAGAGAGCTTTGGATTTGCATTCTTTCAGAAGCACTAGTTACCAGCGTCACATAATTCGGCACGCGGTCCGATTCGCGATACGAATCGCATACGGAATTCGCTACCCCCGAGTGAATGCGATTCGCTTAGGTATTTTCGTTAAGAATTCGATTCATAATTCGCTTCATGTATTAGTAAGGTTAACTTGATTTGAGGACTTATTTATTAGAAATATAAAAATAAACTAATGGTGTCTTCAAAATAACCAAATAACAAGAGTAAAAGATACTATTATCCAGAAAAAAAAAAAAAAAAAAAAGATGTTGGCTTATTGACTTGATTTGGAATCAAAGAACTATATTAAATTAAAAAAAGTAGTAAGATAGATAGCAAAAATACAAAGCTGTACTTTTTTTTTTTTTTGAAACAAGCTGTACGTTGGTTGGTTGAAAGTAAAAGAAGAAAACAATAAATTAATCTTTTATTATCAGGAGAGAGAATAAAGAAATTGCAACAAACAATAAAAAGAAAAAGAAATAGAAAAGGGTGTTGTTATACACACCCGTAAAAACTTATGAATACACCCGTAAGTAGCTTGAAATTTTAAATGGTACAACACTGAAAGCACAGTTACGGGTTATTCATAAGTTTTTACGGGTGTGTATAACAACACCCAATAGAAAACTAAGACGAGAAAGACAGATTTTCCAAAAAAAAAGAAAAAGACGAGACGCAGACGGATGGTACCAGAAAACGCAGAAATTGAAGAGCCGATGTCGCAGAAATTGAAGAGCCGGCGTCGTGGAAATTGAAGACTTCGAGGTCACTGTTCGCAATTCGCAATTTGGGTTTCTCGTCGTCGACAATTTCACGGTATTTCCTTCTCGCCGTACGTACGTCTTTTGAGGAATTAGGTTTCCGGCCGGTCCGACGGCAATACGGCGTCTCCGGCGAACTCAGTCGCGAATTTGGGCTTTTGATTCGGAATCGAATTCGATTCGATTCGATCGAATGAATTCGGAATTGGCCCCGTTCTGGGCGAATTCTGTGACCCTGCTAGTTACTGTATTTGCATTAAGGATCTTTCAAGTTGCATCCTCTCAAGCCTCTAATACTAGCAGGAATTGGAATATTTATACAACAACAACAAAGCCTTAGTCCCAAAATGATTTAGGGTCAGCTAATATGAATTGACATATGAGTTTTGCTACTGATTAAAAACAGAAAATTGAGTTTATGTTAAAGGGATGAAATTAATCCAAATTCAGTTCGAATAAATCTCAAGTTGATAGTTTCTTGTAATCCATTCAAATATTATTTAGAATACAGAAACATTATATTGATATTAAAATATGATTATCCACTAGTTACCATGATTGAAGTTCCTAAAAATTAATCAGTAAATCAAGTTGATAGTTTTCTTGTAATCCATTCAAATATTATTTAGAATACAGAAACATTATATTGATATTAAAATATGATTATCCACTAGTTACCATGATTGAAGTTCCTAAAAATTAATCAGTAAAGATTACTTGGTTAGATTTACCTTTTTTGAGATTGTTAAATATTTTGAAAAAAACAGCTAAGCCATCCAAAGAATCATCCAAGCATATTGTAGATTTGAAAAAAAGCTGAAGGACAATCAAATAACCAGAGTATTTATGATTGATATGATTACCTCTGTGGGTTCGAACCATACATCTGGATTTATAGAATCTGCGTACCTGTAGTACGACTGTGAATAACATGAATGTCAGTTTATTCATTTAAGACAATAGAGAAGGTACACACAAAGGCCAAATATTTCATCAGTTTTTCAATAAAATGATATAGAAAAGGAACATTACCTCGCTTGGGAATCACTTTAGAACGAAGACTAGTAGAACGCTCTTCAAGCATTACTTCAGAAAACCCAGTGCCTATACAAGCATTAGACAAGCTTTCAGCCACTGGCATAACAAGTAGCAAAAAACTTTGACTTCTTTGTATATCTCTGAGTGGGAAGATAGGAATGCAAATTGATGTGTGATTATTGCAGGAGGATAAACAAAACTTACCAATTTTGCAAATAGTTTGATATTCCTCATTGGCGGTGTCATAACAAGCAAGGAGAAACGCACCATATACACCTACAAATCAAAGCACGTAAAGTGGTATATAAGTCATAATACAGATGAAGCGAAACTTGTTCAGGGTCGGGGCCATAGTTACCAGGAACGTGGGACGTTTCGGGACGCGGGACGGGAACGGGAACGAGGAACGTGACTTTTAAAATTTTGGAACGTTGGGGGTAGGATTAATTGTACGCCGGTTGGGAACGCGGTACGCTTTTATTGGGACGTGGTACGTTATTATTGGGAACTATACTCCCTCCGTCCCAGCACAGCACAAGTAGGACTTCTTTCCCTTTTAGGTCGTCCCAGAACAATTGACGCTGCCTAAAATGGAAATGTTTTAATATATTTATATTCAACAAACCCCACCATTTAACCCCACTAATTCTCTCTCTTCATTTTCCACCACTCATTTTATTCAACCAACACAACTATTTACCCCACTCATTCTCTCTCTTCATTTTCCCCACAATCACTACTTTCTCTTAATTATTGCCCACTCTCTAGTCTACTTGTGCTGGGACGGAGGAGTATATATATATAGAAATTCAAATTACATAAATATAAACTAATTACTTTATAAAATTAATAGATATTTTTTTTTAAGAATTTTGTTATTTACACTCATAAACCTTTGAAACACCCATCCTGTACATAAAAGTGTTGTACAATGAATATAAAAGTGTTGTACAATTAAATGGGTGTATTTAACTTTAATACATGAGTGAAAATAGCGATCAAATTATAAAGTCAAAACGAAATCCCAGCCAAATCGACTTTCATATCGTCAAATCCACCAAATCGACTTTCATATCGGCTTTTCAATCTCTCTGATTCCGTCGAATCCTTCTTCCTCCATGAGTCCAGATTCACCCCACTTCTCCAATCCTTTTCAATTCTGGTTGTTCTCCGAATTAATCTCTTCTCATCAAACTTCAATTCCAATGATTATTGGCAGAATCGACGCAATCGACACAACAATCGAAGGGTAAAAAATGACCTAGACGATAATCGATCAACCGATACCATTGAAAGTCAGATTCTACCTTTTTGTTTTAATTTCTGGAACGATTATTTTGTCGAATTGGGTCGCCGTTCCCTGGCGAATGGGACGCAAACGTACCGCGTTCCGGGACGTGCGACCCGGGACGTGGGACGAGGGGGTAGGTGCGTTCCTGGAAACTATGGTCGGGGCAAACTATGTACCCCTCGGTCCCAGAAAGATAGTCCCATTTGACTTTTAATGGTCTACGAGTGAACTTTGACCAAACATTAATGTCAATCTAATCATCCTAGTGACATTCCAAAATTAGTTATTGATAATCATTAAGTGATTCATCAATGAAAATTTCTAAAGTTTCATTGGGATGATTAATGATTTGATTAACATTAATGTTTTGGTCAAAGTTCACTTATGTTGCCATCCAAAAACAAAATGGGACTATCTTTCCAGGACATAGTGAGTATTTGAAAAAATGCATTATTGATCAGAGAAAGTTGATGCAACCATGCAGTAAACATGCATCTCAAATTCAAATCGAAGAATGATGTTTGCTGGAGTTACCAGTACGCTTCCCCCGACCATGGAAAGCAGCAATCGGCACTAAATCTAGAGAGTCACCAATGCTGCATGAAACAATCAGGCAATACAGGCTTAAGTAACTTTAAGTAGAAAACATTGTTTTAAGGTAGCAACATATACAAATTACCTCTCCATGTAATCTTTTTTCAGTTTTAGCCAGTTGTTTGAACGCTTGGCAGGCTCTATGTGGCATCGCAGTTTAGTGTTTTAATAATCAATCCCTCACAACTGCATAAAGGTAGGTTTCAGGACCAAAAAAATGTTAACCAGTAAATAAGTGATGTACAAGTCTAGATTTAAGATTGAAAAAACCATGTTAAGGGATGTTTTGGTACCATTTGCAACACACTAACATTTATACCCCTAACAAAAGGTCACAAGTTGTGCAGTTTTGAAAATGTGTGTGTGTGGGTTGGGGGGGGGGGGGGGGGGGGGGAGTATCTGTACTTCGATGTGTCCGTGTGGACTTAAAACTTATAAATTCTTTTTTATGGTTGTCCATGAGATTTAAATGGAATCGTTAGCGCTGAGTACATTGAAATGCTACATAGCGCAAAGAATGTCATACCAGGCTTATGACTATTCTTAAATGATTGCACCACGCGCGCACGCGCAATATTGGGCTTACACCCAAACAAGAGCAAAACAAAAGAACTGAATGAAGGATAGAAAGAAAAGACCTTGAATCGACAGAAATTTCAAGAAACTTTTGTATTTCTTCCAGGTCATTCGATATAATTGCTGTTGCAAACTGAAAATATCCAGGTTCTTCCTCAAATGATTCATAGAGGCGCTGTGTGTAAAGAATGTCTCAGTGGGTTAATCAAACAGTCTTCAAAGCAAATAAAGTACAATCAATATATCAGACAGCATAGCTCGATACATAATCTGTCAACAGCGATATAACATGAGTCAAAGGCAAACGACAATTGTACATGATCAGATAACTCATTGTATATTAAATGGAGCAATCTTATGTTGGATTAGTCCAAGGACCATAATGCTTGAAATATAAAACAATATAAAAATCCTCAAAAGTAGATAATGCACTAGTAATAAGCACTAAAAGGCAAGGGAAGAGACATGTCTCAAATTTCACACATGAAAAGTAAAGAGGAAAGCTTTTAATTATTTAGGATGGAGCAAAATCAGGATGCCAACAAACAAAACTAGATATACAACTTAAACAACAAGCTTACAGGAGGTATCCGATTCCCAATGACTTGCAACCAACAAACTTATAACAGGCTAACATTACAAGTTTGACCAATACATGTATTGATAGAAAACTACTGGCTTCCACAGTACATTATATATTTTAAAACTTCTTATTTTACATTGATCTAGCTTAACATACTAGCTTACAATTTTTATAGGACATGACAATCATGAAGATAAAATGTGACATCAAGTTTTAATGGAGCAACCATGCTTGTGGCGGGGTATTCTATGTCGACCAACAACTCAAGGTTGGGATCTTCATAATGTTAAGTAGGGATGTAAACGAGAGGAGTTGAGTGTTGATGAGTTCAAGGTGTGTTTCAATTAATTTTTATATAGAGTCAAACTGTTACTTGGGCTGGAATTTAATCAAGAGGTGTATCCCAAACAATGCTCGGGTCCTCGCAGCCGAATCACTCGAGCGTTAGAGATACGGCTCTTTAATTGCATGTCTTCGCCACTTGGACCCACGCATCAAATGTTTAAAAAAGAGAGAAACCCCCATGAAACCCAAGGCTTCCTTTTCATCTTGACTATAGTGAAACCAAGACTTAAACATTTACTTTCTCTCTCTCTCTCTCTCTCTTATCACTATACCCATGTCAGAAATAATAATTCATGCCCCTCCATCGTCCTTTTTTACTCTCTCCGTCTTTTCTATCTAAGCCTTACTTCATGTCCATCTCCTCTTATTATTGCAATCCCTCTTCCTGACTTTTCGCCACAGTACAGAAACAACAAACAAGTATGCAGCAGCCTTCTTCTATATCTCACGCTACATGAGAAAAAGCTCAAAGGGCAAAGTAATTGGTTGAAGCGGAGAATTTTCAAGCAATGATCATTGGCATGTATTTATAAGAAATCACTTGTAGCTTCATCCTTCAATTCCATGGTCCAAACTCCTAACATAAGTGTTTGTTAGTTGACTTCGTGTCGGGTCGAAGACGAATTCATTCCGAACCTTCGTGTTAACACCGTGGGCATGTTTTGGGATTTTACAACTCAACTCGGCAAGCTAAACGAGAACACTATTCTATTGCAAAACTCGACTCATTTCTTGGCCTCAGGTCGAGTCGAATTCTTATTTGACGGGTTGAACCCGGGTCGGGTGCCAAATGACCAGTATGATATTAAACCTCGAGTGCTGAGGATCATGATAGGGAAAGCAATGGCTCTGGATGCCTTGCCTTTTCCTAATTATCTTTCTCATGCGATTAAAATGCACATTGTTATGTGATTAATTATAATGCACATTAATTGGTCTTTACTTGAACATGTCACCTGGGAGAAACGTCACTTTCAACTGTGTCCATACAAATACTCTGCATGAAGTAAAGGGAAGCTACTAGCTATGTATTCTTACCATGTAATATTAGTAGTACTTGGTTTACGAAATGGTCAATATGGCACTGTTGACTGTTGTTTATTCCTTCCATTTTGAGTGGGATTTCTATACCTTATGCAAACATTTCTAAGCGTTGAGTCCCAGCCGTCTTGCATCACTAGGATATACTCCCTTCCTCTGTCCCACCACAAGTGAGACTTATTTCCTTTTTCGTCCGTCCCACCACGACTGAGACTACCCAAAGTGGCTAGGTTTTAATAATTATTTTATTCAATATGACCCACTTGTCATACTCAAAACAACAATCCACTTACTATTCATACCGCTCATTCTCTCTACTACTTTACTCTTCATACTCACAACCTCTCCTCCACTGTTAATCTAATACTGTTTTTTTCTTAATCTCTGTGCTCTTAAATTTAGTCTCACTTGTGGTGGGCAGAGGGAGTAGAAGACAAACTTACACCGTCTAAACTTTCTATGTACTATCTAAACTATTTGAACTATTTCAATTCAAAAAGGCTGGAAATCTGCATACAAATCAGGAATAACAAGAAAGTGGCAGTCACACAGCAGATAATGCAAAAGAAGAAAAGGCATCGGAGGCGGAGGGGGAAGCGAGGACGTAAAGACTAACTGCAAAGATGGCCGTACCTCTCTACGGACGCTAAGTTGCTCCTGTAAAAGTTGCTGCCCGTTGAGATACAATATATCAAATGCATATATACAAACCTCAACCTTGATTTCGCTTACGACCACATTTTTCCTTGGACGTGTACTGAGGACCTGCCATAAGCATATGTCTGTGAGGAATGAGGATATGATATAATAAGGAGATATGCATGCCCTCCTTACCCCCCACCCCAAAATATATATATATATATATATATATATATCAAGAAATACGCAGATTTAAGATCTTCACATCGATGGTATTTGCACAAACACAAATGAAATTTATCAGTTGCCAGGGTCCCATCTAGCATCTATAATCAGGACTTTATCAGACAGATTATGCATCAAAAAAAAAAAAAAAACACAGAAAAATAAATACCTGGAATGGCAATATTTTCTTTTTCTCACGGTCATAAGCAACCAATTCACAATCTAGAACAAATGATGTTACAGACGGTTTCTTCAGTCTGCATACCAACCACATCTGTTAGTTAAGAAAACTTCCAGAGAATAATAAATTAGAAGTGACTTGATGTATACATGCTATCGACCAGATCAAAGTGAGTAGTTCTTAAAGATAGGCTTTACACAGACAAGTAACTTGAGTTTCACTTGACTACATCTCAGGAAGTACAATACAATGTCGAAAAAAAATTCAAATTCTCTTGATCAAGAGTGGGGGTGGAGGTAGTATAAAAAGACCAGACTTGAGCTACAATGCATCCTACATTCAATTGCCCTTAGAATGCTAAATTGAATTAATAACTTAAGGAACAACAGATTAGCAACAACCGGCTTAATGGAGCACATATGAAGAATAAGGACCAAAGAAAAGAGGGATTAAACTCACCCCTGAGAATAAGAAGATCTTGTTATAGATTTAGATAAATGGCCAAAAAGTGTCACTATCATGAAAGCACAGGCAATATTGCAGGCACAATAACAGAATCACATATATGCCACATGCAAAAACTGAGACTTAGCGGGAACAAACTTTCGGTGATTCCTAGCATAGAAATGCATTTACTTCGTAATATCTGAAAGCATTACTGTAAAACCAGTAATCAAGTTAATCACAAGCCTAAATCGTTTCTGCAACATCAACATTTGTACATAAATGGTTTACAAACCGAAATATCAAAATTAAGCCCCAAATATATGGACATGTAAATTAGCCAACAAATCCTTGTAAAGAATAATTCCATTAGTTGACCAATATGTGCCAAAAGATGATTTCTGCTAAGAATGGCTGTCTCAAGCAGCTCTTCAAGTGCATAAACAATTACCAACAATGAATTTTTCACGCAGAAATAAAGTACAAATCATGTTCTCATGTAAGCAATTTCATATGTAGAACAGTCATTTTGTATATACAATCAATATGAAATATCAGTTTGTGAGCCTGAGCTTATAGACGGTGAACTGCGAAACATTTGCAGAAACAACTTTATAAGCTAAAATGGATTCAGTTGGTAACTAACTGTTGCTTCTTTCCTAATTCTTTCCACTTTGGAATACAGAGAAATAAGATTCCATAACCGTCCAGTTGTACATATATGTAAGTATATATGCATATATATATATATATATATATATATATATATATATATAGGTAGGTAGGTAGGTGCTCAAATGAGAACCTAAATATCGTGAGAACCGTGAGAACTTGGATACATTAGGAAAGAACCTAATGTATCTAAGTAATGTATCCAAGTGAACCATTGGATACATTAGTTTTTACCTAATGTATCCAAGTAATGTATCCAATGTATCCAAGTGAACCATTGGATACATTAGGTAAAAACCTAATGTATCCAAGTTCTCACGGTTCTCACGATATTTAGGTTCTCACAGGAGCACGACCCTATACATATATATATATATATGTATAGGTAGGTGCTCAAATGAGAACCTAAATATCGTGAGAACTTGGATACCTTAGGTTTTTACCTAATGTATCCAATGGTTCACTTGGATACATTGGATACATTAGGTAAAAACCTAATGTATCCAAGTTCTCACGATATTTAGGTTCTCACATGAGCACGACCCTATATATATATATATATATATATACATACATAGATACATATGTTTGCAAACAGCAGCTTACTAAAATTATATTCATTTATTGTAATAATTTCTTACACATACTCCCTCCGTCCTACTAAAAGTTGCACTTTTTACCCAAAAGGGTGTCCCACTAAAAGTTACACTTTACCAAATAGAAAGTTTAAAATGCTTCTTTATTCAATGGGACCCACTTGCATACTCACAACAACTATCTAATTACTATTCCCTATCCCACCTTCTCTCGCATACTTCAATTTTCATACTCAACCCTTACACTTGCACATTTTCTTAATCTCCGTGCCCATAACAAAAGTGCAACTTTTAGTAGGACGGAGGGAGTAGTAAGTACAGCAGAAAAGGAGAAAAAATGTAACCAAAAAGTGCTACATCAAGCTAGTAGTTCTTCAAATTGATCGTTTAACATGTCTTTTAAATTTCCAAGTTTCTTTTCTTCACAGAACACTAATTACATAGTCTTTCTCTATTTTGAGAAAGACTTTTGAATTTACACCAATATGCTTGTGCCCGTTTTCTTTTTCACGGTTTCCCATGTCCTCTTTATGAGCGTGTGGAAGGATATCTTCTTGTACCGTAACCAATTATATGATGATTGGGATTTAGTGAGTGTGGAAACTTTGATTTAGGAGCACTAATGACAGGAATTTCAGTCTTTTCAAACAGCTTTAGTTTTTGACAGTTTAAACAAGTATGAGAACATGATATATACTTCAATTCACATGTAAACAAGAGAGAGATTACCTTGAAGCAGCAATAACAACATCAGGAAATTTTCCAGTATTCCGTTCTGCATTTCTACTGTATATTTCAACTGAACCACTCTCCATATAGTGTATCTGTGTAACAGAGAACTCATTCAGTTTTAGAATCATGAATCATGTGAAGAAAAGAAAAACAAAAACTATCATTACCTGAGCACGTTCACCATCATACTTGTATTCACAGGTAAACTCCATATCTTGAAATTTATCAACTATCTCGGATACCCCTTTAGTCGGTTTAGCCAGCATAGGTCCAACAGGAACACCAGGAGAAAAGCAACATGTCTTGGGGAGATCCCACACTCCGCCAGAAAGAAGGGACGGTATTATCTTGTCATACACAGGAATCACAGAGTAAACTTGTTTAACAATTTTTGCCGCCTGAAAAGAAGTCAAAGGAGTTGGTTATGAACAGAAGCGGATTTATGCATATAGGTGTGGGTGGAAGTACACCCATTAAATCAAATGGTGTGCTCACTTTAGTGGTAAAGCGTCAAGCTCTTCTACCTTGAGGTTGTGAGTTTGAGTCATATACAAAACCTTTTTTACTTCACATTTTATATTTTAAAGTTTTTAAATCTAATAGTGCACCCAATCAAAGAATGATCTGGATCCGCCACTAGTTATGAAGAACATTCAGTGAATGAGGTTTGAGGGCAATAAGCATAATCTTCAAACTTCAAGAAAAATGGTGTTGAAATGAATTATTAATGACTGAAATTGAAACACTTTCCATATAAAAAAAATCTTGGATGCGTAAATTGTTGGAAGTGCGTTTTTCTTCTCTATAGGTGGTGATACACAATTATTCATCCTTTTTGTCGAGTACGCCAACTTACTTCCTTTCCTCCTTCAATTTCAAGCTTACGATCAAGTGGCCTCATCCCTTGAGAAAATAATGAGACTCTTGTGGGGTTGACCTGGTGGCCGGTGGGGGAAGGAAAGAGAGACCTCCCCATGAACTAAATTTCGTATGCAAGCTTACTATAGATAGGGTTCGGTTCAAGGAAATTTTGTTATCAACAACTTCTCATTAGTAGCTAAATTATTATGGTGGGTTTCTGTAGTACCTCGTTCTCTTTGGCAGAATATGATAAAATCAAGTTTCAGCTGGATCATACGGGTGGGATGCTAAGCCGGACATCTACGTTTCCCACAGAAATTCATGAAAAATAATTCAAAAATCATGTTAAAGCATCAAAGTCATCATTTGGACTCTTTAGTTCATAGTAAACTCAACAGTAATACTACAGACGACAAAATACAATAGGAGACAAAGGCAGCCTTAAAAGAATTTAAGCCAAGAAGTGTGTGATGCGTGCAGGCCTAGCGATTCTCACTCCCATCTTTTCCTTCACTGTAATTTTTCTTAGCTACTATGGGTCCGGTAGTTTTCAGTTTGCAAGGAGGAATGGGGTTGTCTTACAAATGCAAAAGGTTTTCATACGCAAAAGTGGTAAGATTTCATTTTGAGGAGAGGAGTAATTTCAGTGTTGTGATGTGTCAAAAGAATGCTTCTGTATTCGATATCAGGCGATTCTCTTTGGAGTTATTATGAGATGGAGTGGTCTTCCTATATTGTTTTTGGAGTAGACCGCTCCATTATTTTTTACTGTCCGATTGTGGGTTGTTTTTAGGGATTTGAATAGTGTGATGATTAAGCTAGTTTCTTGTCTTTTTCAGTCTGATCGTTCTATTTGTTCCTACAGCACTCCACCTCTCTATATTGGTCACAAATGATATTTCTTTGTTCCATAATAATAATAACAATAACACAGGAAAATTCGTGACTGCATTATGCAGTATCACAATCAAAAGCCAAGATTCAGGTATGGGGAAAAAGATTATTTTTATTAGTGTCATTTTTTATCAAACTTATTTCATAGAAAATATATAACAATAATTCATGAAACTTATCAAATGCAGAAATACATGAATTACCTCCTCTAGAGGCGAATCGATATGTGCTGGAGGTGACGAATGCTTTTCACTGTATACAGCAGCATGTCCTAATGCAGTTAATAAAGTTTGCTCCGCCAAACCAATACGCAATTTGGTCTGCAAGCATAAACCTGAATATGTTAACATTAGGATAAAGAAGCAAATAAAATTATCCCACAAAATAAAGCCCACATTAGAACCTGAAGTAAACGGATCAGATACTGAGGCTCACAATCAGTGGCTGCAACAAGAAGTGCCTTGATATGGTTCTTTTTCTTCTCCTGAGTATCCTTGCCAGTTTCCTATCAAGAAGAGATAAGCATGTTAAATACCAATATGCAGTTAACCCAATCAGTTAAATCTCAGCAGAAACAAAGCCCATCTACAAATTATGACAGGCTAAAAGAAGTTTAAACATCTATCCTCGTAGAAGAGGTAGGAAATGACATGTATCTCTGAATGGAAGGTTGAACGGAAAGAAGTAAGGTTAAGAATTCACAGAAAAAGGATGTACAGCTGTAAAAGGTACAACTCTTAATCTTGAGGATTAAGTTGGAGATCATAAAGTATTAAATCTATATCATTCTCTTTCTTTGTCTTTCTTTTTTTACAATAATGAAAAAAATATTAAGCTATGCAATGCCGGATAGCTGTCCAGAAATTTGATTCCTTCCATACCAAACTCGGGTATGTGATAAACTATCAACATAAAGCCAACCTGGATTTCAAGACCTAAGACTTCATGATTACAGTTCTGCCATTGACCCGTACCATTTCATCTTTGGAATTTTATCAAAACTGTTAGGCATTTTTCTGTTGAGATCAATGCTACTACCCCAAAAGATAGATATCCTGGAGGTGCCACCGATGCTAACAGACATCAAAAAGGACTTGCTCACTAATAATGGAGCTAGAAACCAGCCAGTGGTATACTCCCTCTGTCCCAAAATGATCTTCCTGTTTGACTATTCAAACTTTTTAACGATATGAACACTTGCTTCACTAGCCATGTTTTGGTTGTGCACTTTTAAAGCCTAGATTGTAGAAATGAAAAGAACTTTTTGGGACAATGAAACAAGGCAAATGAGAAGATCATTTTGGGGCGGAGGGAGTATTATAGAAATCTTCAGGAACTTAACAGCTAATTATAGACAAAAAGTCTCCTGGTGAAAGCCTCGTGCACTGAATGATCAATGCATTCTAAAACTGCTATGGCCACATAAATCAGCTGTTCAATTGTATTTCAGAACTATTCAAGTTTGAACTGGATGTCACATGCATATGCACCCGAATAAATCTACTAGTCACCAATGACGCATTTGAAAAACTAATCTCTCTCCGCCCCGTAGTATATGACAAATACATTGATAAACACAGCAATGAATGCTACGAAAACACGAGTTCTCCACAAAATTTATGTAAAAAAAAAAAAAAAAGGAACATTCTATTAAACAACATACAAATTGCTTCATGACTAAAGTTTCTTTCAGACCATCGACATGTATCACAGCAAGTGGGAATCCAGTCAAATACCATATAAACCTAAGCAAACTCAACAACAAAACTGCCTCAAGGTAAAGTAGGATGAAATGAGAAAACCTTAGCAATAAGCCGAAATGTGTTGAAAACTTTAGCAACTGTTAATGCTTCAGGCTTCCGCATCAGAGGTTGGGATGAACGGTTTGCTTTTGCAACCAGACCCAAGTCTCCCAATTCCTGTCAACACATAATTCAAAATGCAGATATCAGGAACTTAGGAATGATGTTCTACTAGGGTCAAAATCAAAAGTATATCATAAAGAAAAGCATAGAATGAGCACCATAACAACATCTATCCAGTAATTTCTTTTCCACTAGGAATTGACGTCCTCAATAGTTCAGTATGAGCCTTACTTTCCTATAACAATGAATCCGACACTCGAATCCGTATCCGTGTCAGATACCCCTACCCGAGTCCAGGTAACATAGGTTGTATAAGAAAACAATCATATTAGATTATGAGTAGAAAAGAATATGTATAAGACATACAAAACAATAGCAACAGGCCAGACTACTCAAATCCATGAATGAAATCCCTCAAAAATATCCTTTAGCGGATGCATAAGGAGATCCCAGGATTAACATTTTGTCCAATAAAAGCGCCAGGGACAAAAACTGATCTCTGAAACTTCTAAAATGTATATCATTCCATTTGCACCATAAACTGCGAACACCTTACACTCCCATGATAACGCCGCATCACCACTTTTTCCAAAGCCTTGAACACATATCTAAAGGTCAGAACCACAAATTCTGACTTACCCAGGTTTTCACAGCCTTCTCAAACAGCTTGTTTTAAATAAACCTAGAGCTTATGCCAGAGCAGTTCTTAAATTAAAGAAAAGACCTCTAACTACAACCACTACAAATACCAACTCTGACTCCAACTGGCGTAAAATTAAAGACCCGAAATTTCAACGCATCAGAAATAACAGACAACATCAACATAAGCATTTCTCTAACTTCTCTATATGCAACTGACTCAACCAACAATTTCAGGCACACTCTCACAGACTCCCCCAATAAACTCAGTCAACTTGACCCCCATCTGAGAAAGGATATCGTTGAGATGTCTAGCACCTATCCTAGTACCTAGTGACGTAATGGATATATTTTTATCTACATTCCTTCTTTATTGATATACTCCCTCCGCCCCACTCAGGATAGGATTGTTGGAAGTGGCACGGGGATTAAGGAAAAAGTGTTAGTGGTGTATGTGGTATGAAAAGTGATGCAGGAGAGAGAAAGTGGATTAGAGAATAATAAGTGCAACGTTGTTGTAAGTGTGAAAGTGGGTCTCACTAGATAAAGCATTTCCATTTTGGGGTTGTCCTATTTCGAATGGGAGACCCGGAATGGCAAATTGTCCTAGTTCAAGTGGGTCAGAGGGAGTATAGAATAGAAAGGATGCCTTTCCGATTTGGTAAACCCAGCGATGAAGCTCCAAAATCTAGACTAGGTGAAGCCGAACAAGGTAAGTCAATTATAGACTGGCCCTCAAGCAAGCCATATTGAATCAATTTGAAAGATGCACCTGAGTCACAATGACCAAATTTCCGTAAAATTAATAGTGAGACAGGAGTAGCAAGGAAATTGATTTGGTCAAATTTGTGCCTTAACGATGTTATTCCCATCAAAATGCATTCTCAACACTCCAAAACATGGTACACTTCAATTCCAGGTCACAAGATTCAGAATGAAACAATGTTGTACTTTCTCCTTTGGTAGAGCAAATGTACAAACAAGTAAAGCGCCTTCCTTAAGAAGTTAGAATAGTCAGCATTGACACATATTATAACACATATTATAGGGTGGAAGGGGAAGCAAAGATACATTAGTACCTTTTCTATACAATTTATAGTCTTATATTACTACTACAAGTAATATTGGAATGCGACGGTTGTTAAAGGTGAATTCGGTATCTTCCATTAGAATGGACTCCCAAGTAAGGTCGATTACATTCTCAAAATGGACAACTCGTTTAGGGAAGGAGGGATGTACTGTTATTTATTTAGCAAAGTTATGTGTTAACCCCATATTTTTCCATCATTTCCGATGGAGCCAAAGACTCACTATTTTTTGGCTTGGGAATATGATGGAATAAAGCAAAATGGGTCACTAAACTGTCTGCGCTTCTTTGTGATGAAGCAGTAGTCAGTCCATGCAATTTTCGACGCAATTTTCATCATGGGTCATCTGGAAACAGCCTCTCTGTGCTTTAATACAGGGGCAAGGCTGCGTACATCCGACCCCCCCTTACCCCACCATAGGTGGGAGCCTTTGTGGCACTGGGGTAATGTTGTTGTTGTTGTGATGTGTTAACCCCATATCAATTTTACATTAAGTCAAATGTATCTCAAAACTATCCGAAACAAAAAACATCAAATTAGGAATCAATTGGGATAAGCAACTATGAATGTACCTTATACTGCTTCTTGATATTCACTTCTTTGCCCCCACAAGCTTCTGCAAGTGCCTTAATAATGGTGGCATCCCCAATACCAAGCTCCATTCCCTCATGCGCAGGAGCAATTCTATTTGCCAAAAGGTAAATAACAGGGACGAAATCCTCGGGCTTAGTCTCAATCACAGTCCTCAACGCATTACACACAATCTCTGTAATCACAATTCGACCAGACTCTTTATCAATGGCATCAAAAACTTTGGCAAGGAACAAGAACGGAACCTTCTCCCCTTCTCCCCAAAACGCAGCTTTTCTGGGGTCAAAGCTCCCCGCTTTCTTCTTCACTTCAGTGATGCTCTCATCCGCTGTCAAGCGCGGTTTCTTGGCCAACGGTGCTTCCTCCGGTGTATCCAAATTAGGGTTCTTCTCACCTAATTCGGATGCATTTTGAGTTTTAATTTCTTCAACCGGGCAAGAATTCACCTTTTGCTCAGCTTCAATTGCATTCGGTTTGGAATTGAGGGTTTTAGGGTTTTGAGCTGGAGGGTTGGAAGAAGAGTCTAGGGTTTTACGTTTCTTGGGAGAAGAATTTGAAGATTGGGGCTTCTTCTTAGAGGCAGCGGCGCGTGCGTTTGACATGAGTGCGTCGAAGGCGGAGGGACGAGAGGACGACATTTCGTTAGGGCTAGGGTTTGAGGAGGAGGAGAGGGATTTGACGGAGGAGAAGGGTTTTGGTAGTGAGAAGGAGGAAGGCTTAAGGGTGTGACGGAGACGGGGAGAGAGTGTTGTTGCCGGCGACAAACGGATTGAGCATGACCGGAGTGCGAGCATCAATTGATTGATCTTATGGGTGGTGAATTAGGATGCGAAAATTTGGCGGGAATTTGTCAAAAGGATTTGTTAATGGTTTGGTGCCGCCGGGAGGATTTGAGACCTTTGGACGAGCTGGTGAACTTATGTCATGATCTGATTATTAGTCTACTAGTACTCCTACCCGTGCACGGTTGACAGTATGACCAATTTCACAGCTCCTCACTCATTTTCTGCACTATCTTCATTTTCAAAAAATCATAATTCCGTCCAAAATTTTGTTTAATGCATAATAAAGTTAGTCAAGTGACTAACCTTTGTTATATTTTGGTAAACATCAAACCCCACTGTTATCCTAACAGCTTGTCAAAACCCGATTTCAGTTACTTAGCTTTATCTATTGATTTATTCTCTATAGAAAAATCCAATTGAATCTTTTCAGTTTAATTCCCCATAATCTCTGCCCCCACCCCCCCCTCCCAAACCAATTCATTCTACAGCAGAAATGAACATTTTTAATTCTTTTATATACTTCCCTTCACTGTCCTCATAACAACAATCGCCTCATTATCCATCACCCCACCACTATCCCCACTACCACCATCGTGATGCACCTATCTGGCCCCTGGCCTCGGCTGCTGCACACATGCTTGCCTTAGTTGCTCAACAAAAGGCCTAACAAATCCAAAGTGTTATATATTCTCGAAAATTGACTGGATTATTAAACCCTCTATGTAACTGTGACAAAATCACCTCACAAAATTCACAAAAACTCGTGAAAACATTTAAAAATTGCAAGTATAAGCCATACAGGTAAACTGGATTCTTTAATGATAGAACCCGAAGGCCAGAAATCAGCTTCAAAGCCTGACATGAATGAATGGGTCTCGTAAAAGTAATTCGAGAGTGTGTTTCTTGCGATCGTCCGCAGGGATGGAGAATGGTTTTTTTTCTAGCAAGGCAGGGACGGTTTGAGTGGGAAAACCGTTTGGATATGGTGGTTAAGGACGAATCTGCACGGTCAGTAAATGTGACGGTCTAACCAGTTGGTAGACATGATTCAAACATGAAGGCCAATGTGTTAGCTATTTTGTGTAATCCTGCTTCATTCCCACCTGCAACCTGTTAATCAAGAAGAGCGACGATAAACATTAAATAACTTCAAATTTAGAAAACATAAAAAACCCATTGAGGAGCATAATCAAAAAAGCATGCTGCCTTTACTTTGACTCTTTAAGTTCTGCCTGCAAGAAAATGGTCTTTGCACTAAGGATTCAACAAAAGTCGACTGAAACCAATATGCGAAGTATATCACATGGCAGAACAGAATCTACTTAATGAAGTTGACATAACAGTTGCATAATTTAACTAAAATTGAATTTAATCCATCGAAAGTGAAAGGGAATATGCAACAAAAACTACATCTTTATGCAGACTACAGTATAAGGAAGGAGTAGAATAAAGCAAAACTCGTAAAATACAATGAAATTCCAAGTTAAATTCATCAATATCAAAATCAATATAAAAAATAGAAAATGACCACAATAAATATGCAAGTTAAATTCATCAATACCAACCCTGTAGTGGACGGATGGTTCTGTAGAGAAACCTCGACCGCCGTTTAATTCCTCCTCGACCTAAACGGCTAGGGATCCGAAAGGTATTCAGAGAGCACCAGCAGGGGTGAGAACTGGCCTTGGAGATGCTCATGATTTTCCAGGCAGACGATTTGATAGTGGCGAGAGAGAAACTAAGAAGAAAAAGAATGAGAGAGAGTGGTGGAGTGAAAAGAGGGGAGGTTTTGGAAAACCGACTCTTGGTTGAGGAGAGCCGTAGGATTTGGTTGCCGAGATTTCATCCTAGCCGCTTTTTATCTTTCAGTTATTTCTGCTTTGTATTGTAATATAGATTATTTTTATTTAAGACAATGATTCACATAAAACTAAAAGGGAAAGCTTCAGGGAACACTCTAATCTGTTGGATGAGTTTTTAGCAGTGAGTTCACAAAAATTTATTACAATCCAACAGATTACAGAGTTTTGCTATATGAGTTTCCCTGTGAGTTTTAACTATATACTGTATATCATTATCCTTTTATTTTTTTGGTGTTATGTTTGAAAAATATACTCTGCCCTTATAAAGTTTATTTCGTTTGACTTTTTATTGTTAACACAAATAAAACTTGATCAAAACTGATTTTGATTTGATCATTTTGGTGAATATTAAATTGTAATTGATAGGATTAAGTAACTTATCGGTAACAGTTTTAGAATTTCATTATTACCATTAGATTGACACCAATATATAGGCAAAGTCTATCTATATATAAATAATGGCTGAAGAGGATTAGCCCCTTTCTATTTCAGTTTCCCGCTCAAACAAATTTAGCTCAAAAAGGAAACATAAAAGGGTAATGCTGGTATTGTTATTTGGAAAGTGCGAGATTTTAGGAGCGTCCTTCTTAATTTCTTAATCTCTCTCCTCTTCTTCTCTCTCCCGACTATCATCTCCGCACCGTCCCCTCCATCCTTTCATTTTCTTCTCCGTAAGGCCTCTCCTCCTTAGACTCTTTGAATTGTCTGATCGATGGTTAATTGCCTCACCCTCCAGCACTCTGCCATCGTTTCAAAACTTATATTTAGTTTGTATTAGATTTAGGGTTCTTAAATTCGACTCACCCAGGACACTTGTGAACCCTACCTGCACTTCATCATCGTCGGCGTCCCTTGAATTGGATACTGGTACGTTGATGAGTTTCATCAATATTCTCCTAGGTCACAATTTTCCTTTTGGTTTGTATTAGATTTAGGGTTCGTAAATTCGAATTAGGGATTATGGATTGTTCTATAGCCAGATTAGATTTAGGGTTCTATGGTCAGACTAAACTCTGTCTCATGTTTTGTTAAATATGCAAACAAAATCTGTAAGGAAAAACCTCTGTCCCAAATGAGTGTTAAAAAAAAATCAAATTTGATAATAATCAGTGTGAGGGAGTACTACTTCTGTACTGAAATCAATGTGTTTGTGTGTGTGCCTGAAATTGTGAACGTTCATTTGTTTGTGAGTATTATTAGCATGGACTGACTATGTTAAGAATGGTTCTGTAAAAAAAATACTCCCTCTGTCCCGGAATGATAATCTCACTTTTTTCATTGTTACTACGAATGAACTTTGAGGAATAATTATGGCTACTTTCATTTATCCTAATGAAAATTTCAAAATTGTTATTGATACACCATTATAAATACTAATAATACCAAATTTTAGATTCTCTTTAACATAATGACAAGTAGCCTTAATTATTGCTCAAAGTTTCTTCGTAGTAACAACGAAAGAAATGGGACTATCATTCTGGGACATAGGGAGTAAAAAATAAGATTGATCATTTATTTCTTAGCTCATTGTTTATGCTGATTGATTTAAATTTTCACTCATTGCATCCCTGCAGATTCATATTGTGAGGGACAAAATGGATGTCCAAAAGATGATAGTGGATATGGATTATGTTGATTCTGATCAAGGGTCAAGACCCTCTATTCAAATTCAATGTATAAGGTACTGAACATACTCTCGAGATTGAAGTCCCATTTACTGAAGTTGATAGAGTATGTAGAGTTCGTAACTAGGGGTGTGAAACCGGGCGGGTAACCCGCGAGTATACCCGGGTTCGACTCGTCTATGGGCTACTCGACTCGGCAGACCGACAGGGACCGAGTCGGACTCGACGTGGATTATGGGTCCGGTTTCGCAATCGAGTCGGGTCGGTCATGTTCGACTGTTTGACGGATCTGCTCGCGGGTTAGCCCGAATCCGATTCGACTCGGATCGACCCGGCTGTTCCTGAAACTAAATCGTTGTTTTTTTTTCTTTGTCCACTACGCAGCACACCGCCTCGACCCGAGTAACCGACTCGCCAAGATGTATTGTTGACGAGTAAACCGACTCGACCCGAGTAACCGACTCACCAAGATGTACTCGAGCCGGACCCGAGTAACTCGAGTACTCGTCTCTCACAACTCGGGTCGAGTTCGGCAGCAACTTCAGTTGTCCGACTCGGCTCGACAAAACTCGACTCGACTTCAGTTCATCAACTAACCGACTCGAGTTCGGACATACCCGACTCGGAATCGACTCGTTTCCAGCTCTATTCGTAACACAAGTTTTCACCGCATGTACTTCTATTCTGAAGATTAGCGACTTGATTAACATTTCCTGACATGATGTATGGATCAAATGTATTCGGTGAAGGAGGAGAATATGAGACATTGACACTTGATTGTTCCCTCTTTGAAGTAAGTATTCGTGCAATTGTACTACTTTTGGACACTATTTATAATGTTGGTAGTTATAGAGAACCATAATACTCCCTCTTTCTCAGAATGATAGTCTCTCTATGTTTATGGGTTTTACGAAGGAACTTTGAGTAATAATTAAGGCTACTTTTAATTATTCTAATGAAATTTTTGAAATTGTTCTTGATACACCATTATAAATACTATTAATATCAATTTTTAGATTCACATTAGCATAAGTGAACCATCTACCAGTGAACAAAAGAATGGAGATGGAGGTAGTCGAGAAAGTGATAACTGTAACACTCCGAATTTTCTTACTGTATCTGAGCATTTAATGGCATTAATAACAATAATTAATACCTCAAATTAGGGTTCACAACTAACCCTTTATTACATCATCAATTCAAAATAAATGCGGAAGCGTAACTTAAAAACTTGTCTTGGCAGGTAAACAACCCTAGCCATCAATGTACTTTAACTTACACCAATAAATAATTGTTCTTAAAATAACTAAATAAGAATCTTCAATCCGCCGTTCTTCCTACAGATGTCCTCCTTCTCTTCCCCTTCTACTTAAATCCTGAAACAAAAATTTATAGAGAAGGGATGAGTGAACGAATGCTCAGTAAGTTCATACGTGGCCTCTCCGGTTACTAAGGAGAGACGACCAGAACAAATACTATGAATAACTTTTACAAGGATAGGTTCAGTTACTTTTTGATTCAAGACTGCAGAACAATACAGTCGTATTACTCTTAAGATTTTACTTTCAAAGGATTATGGCACTACAATCCAAAGGGATTCATTCAAGTTCCGTCAATTCCGGGGTAACGTACATTATAACCTCAATGCCAAAGGTACAATTTGTACACCTAGCTTTTCCAAGCCAATAGTGTTGGTCGTAACATATATGGTATCCACACATATATGCTCGGGGTCTAGAATCATCCTTGTAATCAGACAATTCCTGAGAGAAGGCATGTGATCACTCATGCAATCCCTAGTTTAAGGACGAGTCTTTTCTAACTGGACTGTCCGTCAATGTCTTTTCTAACTGGACATTGGCCACTCTAACAAGTAAGTGGTTAACTTACAAGTTAAAATGAGAACATACCAAGGTACAAGTATGTGATAACAAGTTTCAAACTTCGATACTCAGTAGATCAATGGGGACATCACTAAGTACGGATTATTTCAAAAGAACGTTCAATAACGCGGAGTTTATTCAAATACTATCATGCCATACTGATAGCTAACTTATAGAAAGAATATAGAATTCCAATAAACAGAAGTTCAAATACTGTAAGGAACGTAATCCCTTACCTGAATTGCTTTTCCTTGCAATCTCCTCTCTGTGCAAATCTACAAGGCACCGAGTAATTTACTTTAGTACTCTCAACATTGTTAACTACTTCTACTTAGTTAACTGAGAGATGTGTTTTAACTTCTTTACTTCGTTACTCCTTTCTTACGTTTAAGTTTCTGACTTTGATTTGCGAGTCAGTCCTTTAACTTTAATATAATTGTAATTAAGTCCTCTAACTTTGGGTTAATTACAATTTGGTCCCTCAAATTTGGGTTAATTACAAATTGGTCCTTCAACTTTGGATTAAATTCAATCTAGTCCTTCAACTTTAGTTTAATTGCAAATTAGTCCTTCAACTTTGGATTAATTGCAGATTGGTCCTTCAACTTTAGTTTAATTGCAAATTAGTCCTTCAACTTTGGATTAATTACAGATTGGTCCCCCAAGTTTCTTTTTAATCACTTAGGCCCCTCTAACTTCAAAGGTTTCCCCTTTTTATTCTTTTTAACTTTTACTTTTTCAGTTTAATCATTTTCTGTTAGGAAACTAACTGAAATCTTTTAATCTTCCTCCTTTCCGTTAACTTTCTAACTTTCAAGGTTTTCCAAGTAACTATTACATCATTTCAAGTTAGTTTTCTAACTTTCTAACAATTCTTTTAAGGGTCATACTTTCCTTCCGTTATAATCCTAACGAAATTACTAACTTTTCCGTCCCAACCATTAACATCTTTAATCAAGAATTAATACCCAATCCATATGGCCTTTAGGCCAAATCCCCTAGCTTCAAGATTCAATGATTTGGTCAATTTTCCTTGTTCTTAATTTTTTTGTAACTCTCTAACATTCATTTATTCACAAATCAATAACAATGATCATTAAAATCAACAAATAAATTTCTCCATCTCATCTAGGCCATTCGGCTGAAACCTAGTATGGGTGTAAACCCATAGTTTTCTTCTTTTTGTTAAATCCTTATTAACCTCAATTCCTTATTTGATCAATTTCCATACATCATAAAATATTTATTCTTCCCATTCATGATCATAGAATCAAACTTAAACAAAATAAGACTAAGCATGAATCATCGTTTAATCATAGCATTTAGATTTAACGTTTAACCATTAAAATTTCACCATTAATTTACTAGCATGCAAAACCCTAATGACTATTTCTTTTAACATGCCTCGATTAAGATTTACTCATCCAAATCCAATGAAATAAAATTTAGAAGATGGGGTTTGACATTACCTTGAGAATGATCGGATTAATCTTCAAAAAAAATGTCGAACTCTCCTCCCTCTTCTCCTCTTGGCCGACGGCTGTTCTTGGGTGTGGGTAGGGTTTTGTTTGTTTTGATAATTAAAAGTAAAAACCTAAAATTTTACTAACTAAGGTTTTTTTTATTGTGTGTAATAGTTATTTGGGTTTAACCCATTGTTTTAAATTCGGGCTAACCCATCTTGAGCCCTTTTACAACTTGGCCCAACTCTTTACTACCTAGTCCACTTACTTAATTACTTACTAACTTTAATTATCATTTAATTAAAAATGATTTCAACCAAATTAAATAATTAAATAAAAAAAAATCGGGTTATTACAATAACAATCATGGATTGATGAAAATCAAAACACTTTAAGCGAATCAGAGTCTAACAATTCTAATGAGTTGAAGGTAAATTCAGATAAGTCAAAGTTTTAATCAACCAGATTTTACGAGTATTAGTATTTAATTGATGTTCTATTATGTAGTTTTTTTGAAACTTTTTTTTGACCTATTGTAAATCTTGATCTAAATGAAAAAATAGTCCTTTTTTTAGTTTGGATTGTTTATCCTTGTAGATTTTGTTCTGTTGTACAACATCATTTTCATTCATTTACTTTGCTATGGGTGGTTTCACCATTCTCAACGGTTAACACACAGTTGTTGATTAATGAGTTTTTTCAGAATGTTTATTTTGTACAACAAGTAGTAACAAAAAGTACTTACTATCAAGTACTCCAATAAGTTCAATACTACATAGATCCATCTACATTCGCCTCATCTCCGCTCTCACATACAGTAGAATGGTGTGTTCTTGTGAAAAAAAAATTACATGAAAAGATTTAGGTTTGGGTAGTTAATGTTTTGGTACAAAACCCGCATCCTCTTCCACCGGCCACCATCATCTCTCCCCTACCCTTATCGTCGCATCTCTACCAAGTAGGAGCTAGCAGGTACAAATCCCATCATCTTCTACAACTCCAGTACCCACCTATCCTTGCATCTCTGATAAGTTTGTGCAATGTGCAATGGAACATGACTAATTATTACAAAGCTCGGCCATCATGTCATGGAAACAAAAAATTTACACGTCAGTAATGTTGGAATAAATAAAGTTTTTGTCACTTTGATGTCACAACTCCTGTTATTTGTGAAGGTTTATTGATCGTGCGTTACGCACGGGTGTTACACTAGTTATAATATAATGACACAAGTGATCTTAACAATTCTATTTTCCCGCTTCTTTTTTCAATGTATATATGAAAAGCATGTTTAATGTGGACAATAAATAGCAACTTAGTTACAATAGCCTTCCAAATTTATCTATTTAGGAGTAATAAATAACTAGTATTTTTACCCGGCGTCAGTATGAAAAGGAAAAAAGAACCCCCATTTAATTTTGTCCTCTCACATAAAATCCCCAACCTCAACTCAATTTCCTCATTTTTGTTACCCAAACTCATCACCTTAAGGATATTTTAATTTTTTTTAGCATTTCTATCATGTTTTTGTATCCGTCCCTTTTTTTGGATAATCCCTGTACCAATCCGAATCAGTGAAAGCTTTCTTTTTTAGAGTGGAGAGGTTACATAACTACCGTGGGGAGTGGGATAGTGGGTTATTTTAGATTAATTTTAGGCCGTTAGATCATTTTTTGAGATTCAATCACAACCGCTCTTTGTAAAGCGGTTATTCTTGCTTTCTATTGTAGTATAGATTTTCAATGTATATATGGAAAGCATGTTTAATGTGGACAATAAATAGCAACTTAGTTACAATAACCTTCCAATAAAAGAATAAAATAAAAACTAAGATTTTCGTGCCTTATTAAAACATCTTTTTAAAAGTATAAGTTTAAATTGATTTTGTGGAGCTTAGTTACAACGGCGGTTTTTTTTTTTTTTTTTTTTTTTAAATCTATTCACTTTTTTTACACAACTTTTGAGGTTATTATTGATAATTTATTTGTTAATTTAAACTCCAATAAAAAAATAAAATAAAACTTAGATTTTCGTGCCTTATTGAAACATCTTTTTAAAAGTATAAGTTTAAATTTCAATGAGTGAGTCTATTATTATTATATAAAGGCACAAGTGTTCCTAACAAAATATATTTTCTCGCTCATTTTTGGAGGGCTATATTTAGAAACATATATAAAGGCACAAGTGTTCCTAACAATATATATTTTCTCGCTCATTTTTGGAGGGCTATATTTAGAAACATATTTATTGAACTTAAATACTTAATATTTTCATAATTACTCTTTCTCTTCTTTATTAATTTTAGAAATAGATGAGAAGGAGGGAGAGAAACGAATTATATGGTCTCACTCCCCAAAAATTGTTTACCTTCCTCTCTTTCACTATTTAAGGATTTTTTTTTTTTATTATTTTTTTTTAACATTAAGAATTGCAATTGTTGCAATTCGATAGATCGTGTATATACTAAAGAATTAATAGTTAAAATGATTCTTTTTATGAATATTCATAAAACTTTATTTTATACATTTTAGTGCATGTTATATAAATATTAAAATGTGGAAAAAAATTAATATGTTTTTCTTTTGTTTTCCTATTATTTGTTTAGAAATGAGTAATTGGATGAATATTAATGAAATGTATTTCCTTTTAAAAAAAGGAAACGTATTTGAGAGTATTTTGGGAAGATGTGATGGCGGATTTTAAAGTGAGAATTTGGTGATTTTAGTATTTCAATTAATCATATAGGATCTATTATTATAATATAATGACACAAGTGCTCTTAACAATTCTATTTTCCCGCTTCTTTTTTCAATGTATATATGAAAAGCATGTTTAATCTGGACAATAAATAGCAACTTAGTTACAATAACCTTCCAAATTTATCTATTTAGTAATAAATAATGGCTAAATTGATTTTGTGGAACTTAGTTATAACGGCAGATTTTATTTTTTTAAATCTATTCACTTTTTTGACACAACTTTTGAGGTTATTATTGATAATTTATTTGTTAATTTAAACTCCAATAAAAGAATAAAATAAAAACTGTTTTCGTGCCTTATTGAAACATCTTTTTAAAAAGTATAAGTTTAAATTTCAATGAGTGGGTGTTGGGTATGCTTATTTCTTAAACCTCCTACTTATGTTAGAATTGATTGATACCATCACCTATTAATATTTTATGGACTTTAGGACCCTATGTAAGAAGTTTTATAACTTCAATTTTTAGCTTAGTCCATTTTTGTTGTATAGGCTTAGAATATAGGACTTGGAGCGGAAAGGAATGAAGATCTAAGCAAGACTGTGGCCACTGCGCAGGACTACTCTGCGCAGGACACCACTGCGCAGGTATCTCCTGCGCAGCATTCTACCTTGCTCTGTTTTCGATGCATTCAGATCACCTAACTTAGAAAATGCTTTGAAGATGTACGCTTATTAAAGTGCTGAGGTGTGCAGAAACGACAAAGCAAGCACAATCAGCAGATCCAACGGTGGAGATGCGCTCAAGAGAAATATTTCAAACAAAGACAGCTGTCAACCTTCTAGAAGAAGCTTTTGAAATTGGTTTTCATGCTCAGTCTCCAACGACTCTATATCACCTGCGCACCAATCATATTGTGCCAGTTCATCAACCTTGATCAGAGCCCCAACGGCTATAAACGACATCTGCTCACCAATCATATTGTGCCAGCTCATCGTCTTTGCTCAGAGCTCCAACGGCTAGTTTTAAGCTCTCTGCTATAAATAGCATGCTCATATTCATTTCCAAGTTGCTAGAGTTTGTGCTTACTAATATCCTTGAAGTTCTGAAGATTGCTGCTTATATTCCCAGATTCAAGATCAACCTTCAAACCTTCATACCTTTGAACTCCTGCCCAGATCCTAAGCCTTATATCACCAGAATTCTTCGTGCTCTTCATCTAATAGATTCATAGAGCCCATAATTTCTGTCACACACTCACCTCTTGAAGCTTTGATCATATCGATCTAACTTCTTGAGATACACCGGTTTAGTCTAGGATTTGTTCTTCATAGAATAGATTTTGATTTGAGTTTTGATTCATTGTAATCTTGTAAAAGCTCCTCACATCAATATAAATCTCTCCATTAGAAAATCCAAGACTAACCATCTTGGTAGAGGACGTAGATCTTTCATTGATCGAACCTCTCCAAATAGCTTGTTCTTTATTCTCGCTATTTATTTCCTGCTTAATCATTTCTGAATTACTGCTTTGTTTGATCTTATCAGATTGCTATTATTGCTGCTGTGTTTGTTATTGCTTATTGCCTTAGAATCCTTTTTATCAAACATTTTAAGCCAAAACTTAGCGTGTGCATTTTTACCTTCTGCGCAGTATACCCTGCGCAGTTGCTGCTTAAATTTCCACTGTGAATTTCACACTCTCTGTGCGTATACGCTATTGCTTTGCAAAAGGGTTTGAAAAGAATTTTTAAAAAGCTATTCACCCCCCCCTCTAGCGATTTTCATACCCTTGTTGCCCCTTTAGGACCAACAAGTGGTATCAGAGCAAACACCTTCATAAAACTTGTATCTGTTTTTCAAGCTTAACAGCTTGGGTGCCGATTCAAGATGGCTTCAAAATCTTGGGCAATGGCTAACTATTCACATATTCCAGTGCTGAATGAAGATCACTTCGAAATCTGGAAGCACTGCATGCTCACTCATTTTTCTTCCATCGACGAGATCCTCCATGACATCGTTCTTGAAGGACCCTACATTCCAATGAAGGCCAATCCAGATACTGCTACCAACAAGGATAATCCTACAATCAAGAAGGCCAAAGAGGAATGGACCGATGAAGAAAAGAAATGGGTTGGCTACGATGGAAGATCTAGGAACATCATTCTTAGCACTCTAGACCTCTCCACGCACAATCAAATTGTGAGCGGTGGAACTGCAAAGGAACTATGGGATGCTATTGAAGGATATATGAATGGAGACAAAGTAAGCAAGGAAAATAAAAGATTTGTGGTGCAAAGAAAATTCAACTGCTTCATGAGAAAGGATGGTGAAACCTTGAGACAAACCTATGATCGCTTCTGTGCTGTTGTAAACTCTTGTAAATCTCTTGGAACCACATTCACTAATAAAGAAGTCAATTCGCAATTCTTGGATGCGCTAGGTTCCAGATATGTGCACAAGGCAAGTCATCTGGAAGATTCTGGATTTCTAGATACTTGGCCACTGCGCAGCTTATACGCCAACTTAAAAGTGTATGAGCTAAAACTTGATCGAATTGACGAAATTGAAGGGAAAGGAAAACTTGTTTCCTATGTTGCGCAAAATGAACATGCGCCTGCTCAAACCTCAGACAAAGTCTCTACTTCCTCTCTACTTGAAATGGATGATGATGATTTCGCGATGTTCGTAAAACGATTTCAAAAGTTCAGGAAATTCTCCAAGCCAGGATCCTCAAGTAAAGCTCCAGCTAAATTCTCTCGTGGCAGAGACTCAAAGAAAGATGACGACTTGGTCTGCTACAACTACAGAAAGCCTGGTCATTTTGCTTCAAAATACCCTACTCCAAAATTTGAGTACATGAAGAGAAACACCGCGCAGAGATCATTAAAGCAGCGCGAAATGATTACTGAAGAAGACTGCGCAGAAAAGGAACTGAAGACTTGGATAGTGACTGGCACTGAAGACAGTGATGATGACTCTGAGGATGGACTGCTCTGCTTGGTGGCCAATGCTGAAGCTGATAGAGATTCAGACAATGATCCCGATACGGACACAAAGGCTGCGCCAAGTACAATTCAGAAGAAAGGTCCCACCATCACAGAACTGGTGGAAATGGGACATCTGACTCCAAGCAGACAGAATGGCAAGTACTTATTTGCCAGAGCAGACCTATCAAAGAAATTTGTAGCTGCACCTCCGCGCAAAGAATCTCTTGAAATTCCTGCTGAAATTGTAATAGAAAAGAATGACTCTGCTGCTGAGCGCGAGTCTATTTTTCAGCAAGCTGAAAAGGTAATCAAGAAATTCAATTCTATGAAAGAAGCAGTGGACTTATCAATTGGATAAATTTCACAGCTTAAGACGGAGAAAACTCTTTTAAAATCTGAGATCACCCTCCTTAAGGAGCAGATTAAGAGCATGACTCCTCTTACTAAAAAGAACCGTTTTCTTACAGATCAAAATGTGCTATTTAAAGTAAGAAATGAAGAATTGGCTGCTCAAGTAGCTGATCTCACAAAGATCACTGATGAGTGGACCAAATCTCGTGTCACTATGGATCAAATTCTAGAATCCCAAAAAGCCAGTGGAGATAAGGAAGGCTTGGGGTTCTCAACTAGTGATAACTTTAAATGCGCAGTTTGCACTGAAAAGGAAAAGGAGATTACACCACAGCAAACTATTGAAATTCCTAAAGCAAAGCATTCTGCTTCAATGGGTAAAGGACAGGAGAAAATCCAAAGACAAAATTTCCATTATGTCTACCTAAAAAAAGCAAACTGGGAAAGCCAAGGGTAAGGCTAAGTTGAATCTGCGCATGATTTCTCATATTCTGACTATGGTTGCGCTTCAACTTCGAATGTCAAATCTGCGCAAAAGGGTCATGCGCATGAAAGCCAAGCGCCCCAAAGCCAGATGCGCATTCTTAAGAAAAGCTCACCCAAACCTCAGAAAATGATATTTGTCAAAAGCTAGTTCAACTGCTCCAGTTCAGAACGCTAAGCCAAAGAAAAGTAAAGAGTTTGTAAAAACAATCTATAAGTGGCTTACATCATTGTGTTGTGTGTGATGGTTTAGGTCACAAGGATGCAGAATGCCTTTGCGATTTGCTCCTAATGCCAAGGGACGTAAAAATCCTAAGGTCAGACAGAAGTGGGTTGTCAAAAGTTGCTAACTCGAGGACCCAAGTATAAAGGGGACTTGCGTTTTTAATGTCTATTTTTCAGGTCTCCTGCTTCACTGCGCAATCTTCACAAGCTAAAGCTCATATATGGTACTCGACAGTGGATGTTCTAGACACATGACTGGAGATGTCACCGCTCTTGAAGATGTGCATGAAGGAAGAGGTCCCTCTGTAACTTTTGGAGATAACAACAAAGGGCACATATTTGGATATGGAAGAATCAGAAAAGATAAAGTGTGCATTGAGAAAGTTGCGCTCGTAGAAGAACTCAAGCACAACCTGCTCTCCATATCACAGTTCTGCGATAAAGGTTTGGAATGTCACTTCACTGCAACGCACTGCTATATCAAAGATGGCACATCCGGACTAACTTTACTCACAGGGACTCGTAAGACTAATGTTTACATTATTGATCTTACCGCTATAAATTCTATCACTAATCTCTGTTTTGTAGCAAAGAATGTAAGTGAAAGCAGCTGGCTATGGCATAAGCACTTAAGTCATTTGAACTTCAAGTATTTGGATAAGTGTTGGTCCCAAAGGGGCAACAAGGGTATGAAAAATGCTAGAGGGGGGGTGAATAGCGTTTTAAAATTCTTTTCAAACCCTTTTGCAAATCAATGGCTTATGCGCACAGTTCTCAAATAAGCTAAGTATAGCGCGCAGTGAGAGTGTGAAATGCACAGCGGAAGTTTAAGCAGCACCTGCGCAGGAAAAAGCTGCACAAGGATAAAAATGCACGCGCTAAGTTTTGGCTTAAAGAGTTGGATAAAATGTTCTAAGGCAATAAGCAATAACAAACACAGCAGCAATAGCAGCAATCTGATAAGATCAAACAAAGCAGTAATTCAGAAAAGATTAAGCAAGAAGTAAATAGCGAGATTAAAGAACAAGCTATTTGGAGAGGTTCGATCAATGAAAGATCTACGTCCTCTACCAAGATGGTTAGTCTTGGATTTTCTAATGGAGATCTTATTATATGAGAGAGTTACAAGATACAACAATAAAACACAACTATCTCAAAGATCTATAATCTATGAAGAACAAATCCTAGACTAAACCGGTATATCTCAAGAAGTAAGATCTAAATGATCAAAGCTTCAAGAGGTGTGTGAGTGTTCAGAAATTCTGGGCTCTATGAATCTATGAGATGAAGAGCACGAAGAATTCTGGTGATTTAAGGCTTAGGATCTGGGCAGGAGTTTGAAGGTATGAAGGTTTGAAGGGTTGAATCTTGAATCTGTGAGTAGTAAGCAGCAATCTTCAGAACTTCAAGGATATTAGAAAGCACAAACTCTAGCAACTTGGAAATGAAGATGAACTGGATATTTATAGATGAGAGCTTGAATATAGACGTTGGAGCTAAGGACGATGAGCTGGCACGATATGATTGGTGCGCAGCTGTCCTTTATAGCCGTTGGGGCTCTGATCAAAGTTTGATGACCTGGCACAATATGATTGGTGCGCAGGTATATAGAGCCGTTGGAGACTGATCATTAAGACCAAATTTAAAAGCTTCTTCTAGAAGGTTGACAGCTGTCTTCTTTTGAAATATTTCACTCGAGCGCATCTCCACCGTTGGATCTGCTAAGTGTGCTTGTTTTGTCGTTTCTGCACACCTTAGCACTCTTAAAAGCGTACATCTTCAAATCGTTTTCCAAGTTAGGTGATCTGAATGTATCGAAAGCTGAGCAAGATAGAATGCTGCACAGGAGAGACCTGCGCAGTGGAGTACTGCGCAGAGTAGTCCTGCGCAGGGTCCACAGTCTTGCTTAGATCTTCATTCCATTTCGCTCCGAGCCCAATATTCTAAGCCTATACTATAAGATGGACTAAGCTAAAAATTGAAGTTATAAAACTTCTTACATAGGGTCCTAAAGTCCATAAAAGATTAATAGGTGATGGTATCAATCAATTCTAACAAATAGGAGGGTTAAGAAGTAAGCATACCCAACAATCTCCCCCTAAATGATTGATGCCATTACCTACTATAACAAAGGCAATTCATTGTACTTGATAATAACATGTCCGTAAAGATCTGATTGGTAAATCATGCCTCAAGTCAATGCACACACTAGCCAATGTCATAGATTTCTAGTCTATCCAAAAGATTAGCTAACGAAAAGGGAAAGACAGAAATATCATTCAGCGCATACAAATAATATGAGTTTTAGTTTTATGTATGCGTTTAAACTGAATGTTTAAACAATATGCGTTAAAAATATGAACAGTTAAGATTATGCGCATGGGTTGAAATAATGCAGTCATTGTTCCACAAACAAAGAGTTTGAATTGAACAAGGTTTCGAAAACACATGATGCGATTTTTCTCATTAAAACTTGAAGTGAAAAGAGTTGCAGATTACAAGTTTGAATAAGAAAAACAAAATGCGCACAAAAAGAAATGCTTTGCGCAAAAACAAAAAATTACATAGAACCTAGTCTATGTTGATCCGGTGCAAGGCTTCGTGCAGCTCATTCTGCAGACTGTTGAACTTATTCATAAGTTCAATCTTCAGTTCTTGAAATCTTTCTCTGAATGCTACAGCCTCACCGACATAGGTAGCCATTCCTCTGCGCATATCTCTGTTATCTTCTCGCAGCTCTAGGAAGTTGGCTCTATACTGCACTTGATGTCCCGTCATCTGATTAAAATATGACTGCTCAGCAGCTTCAATAGTGTTGATGACGGTGGCCTGCGTTGCTTCGAGTCTTTGGTCAGTGTGGAGGTGCTGAGTGTTCACGCTGGCTTGAATATCGAACATGGCTTGATCCATCCTAGCGTTGAACCCATCAGCGAAATCAATCATCGCTTGAGTTATGAACTCCCTGACACTTTCCATATTAAGCGTATTAGCATGCGCGGGACCGGGACCACCTTGTTCCAATCTCTCCAACATCATCGCTTCCATCCCTGCAACCCTTCATGCAACCCATCGGCCAAGCTCTTGCGCAGACGCTTAAGCAGTCTTATAAAACCCATCATTGATAGCGGTATAGGTGAAGACGTTTTCAAGCATCAGCTATTGACTTCAATGAGTCCAGGACCATTTGGTCTAATGCATCAGGGACGCGCTGCGTAGAGGGGCCTGCGGAGGTACTTGCCTTTG